>MVAI01000151.1:0-48325 GCA_014825565.1 Phaffia tasmanica | reverse complement strand
ACAGAAAACAATGACAGAAAGGTCAGGAACATAATTTGATCATGAAAGTAAAGATTAAATGGAAAGAAAGAAATTAAACAAACGAACCTAACATGCTGCCCAAGGCCAGACCTCCAAGCATTCCACCAGCAAGCGGCGCTCCCATTCCCATTCCCATCCCTGGTCTCCTTCCGTAGCCCCCGTAGCCCCCATATCCGCCGTATCCGCCGTATCCTCCGTATCCGTAGCCAAGACCGGAGTCATACATTGGTCTGGAGTACACACCAACTGGAGGGGAGTATATAGTGTTCCTTGGAGCATAGTAGCCCCCTAGATTCAAAACCCAAAGCGCGATATAGATTAGTTTGTCACCCTGATCGGTGCATTGAACTCTACAGAAGAAAGAAAAGGCTGGACGGACGAAGCTGTGGGTTGTTCAAATTAGCTTCTCGAAGAGCCTTCCGTCGTGCCAAGAATTCCTCTTCAACTTTCTTTTGATATGCCTGCAAGATTGGAAAACAAGGATCTTAGTACATGGAGATGATTGACGACAACGATGAATATCCGAGAAAAGCAAAGACTGACGACTTGTGCCTCTCGCTCCTTTCTCTTTTTCTCATCTCTTTCTCCCTTGGTCGTTCCTGTAAGCTTATCTTTCAGCTTCTCGCCAAATCCTCTCTCTTTCTTGGTATTCTCCTTTTCGACTTTCGGCCCTCCCATAGAGTTTTGTGCTTGCTGATGAACTTGAGTACCCTTAGCTTCTTTTTGAGTCGATACAGAGGGACCTGAAAAGTCTAAGCGAGGCGAATCTGAAGAAGTAGCCGCTGCGGTAGTCGCAGGGTTAGAGCTTGTCTGAGTTCCATTTCGACCAAGGATGGCTTGATCTTGAGATGACAGCTGGACGTTATCGCTCCAAGTCGGACCTCCTATGCCACCACCTGGGACCTGACCGGTTTGATGAGGCTCGGAAGTCTGTTTTGTCTGAGAAGGGCCGGAAGAACCGGCAGCAGGAGGAATATGCTGCTCGAATCGAGATCGCTCAGAGTCAGGAATGGAAGCGATGAATTCAGGATCATCGAACGGATGAACCCAGACAGATCGGGCTGGGTTGGCCTTTGTATCCACATAGAAATGATGAGAAGAGCTACAAATGAAAGATGATCAAGACTATGAGTATCATCAAAGATGAACATGCCAATGTTGGTCACGATTTCTGTTGAAAATTTGACTTTACCTATCATCATACTGTCGGATCCAACCTTCAGGTAGAGGCCTAGTCTCATCCTCTAGACTTCTTCTACCTTCCTGATCGAGGGAGGAAGACCGAAGCATATTCGATCGATGTTGTCTTTCTTCTTCATCATCCGAATCAATGTCGGGCTGAACACGAGTTGGCTCAGAAGTGTAAGGAGGAGGTAAGGTGGACATGATTCAATACCAATCAAAGTAGATGGTTGTGGTCAAGAAAGAACAAGACAGTGAAGGATTGATTGAACGATTGGTTTGACTATCATCATCTGACGTCATCGATTTGATCCCAAAAGAGACCTATCCCGGCTAACCATTCGGCGACTGGCCGGTGTCTGTGCTCTCAAGTCGACGACAAGGACATCTCTTTCAAGCTAGGTTTTCAGTACCATCGTTCGAATCAAAACTCTACTGGGCATCCTTTTTTTTCCCTATGAAGCTGCTGTCGCTCTGTCATTGGATGAGCCTATTGGGCTTTGTTGTGCATTTCTTGTTATGCGCTGTACAAATATATCATATTCTTTTGGTCATTGTCTGAGCGATAAGGCTCTTCGCAAAGTCAACGTCTTCTACTCGACAACTTATATATCTCTCTCTCTCAGATACTCATACTAAGAACAAACGCCTTCAAGTTGGTGTCGCTCACGATGGACATCAGTGATCTTGTTGGACACACTACTCTGTGCGCGCACTTCTCACCATCTCCTGATCCCCATTGCTTGGCTTACATAATCGCGAGATGGTTACTCAGATTGACATTTACGTAATCATGTAACCATCAGCGGTTACCTGATCTCTTTTCGTCTCCTCCTCTTTCGTTCAACACAACTACAAAATAGAATCCTCTCTTTTCCCAATCGATTCCCATCCCGGAACGACTCAGGTGAGCAATATTGAAAGGAAGAAATCAAAGATTGCTAGATCTAGTCATGACTACGTCTGGGAGAATGTTTGCTAATATTTGTTTTGAAAATCTCGTTGTTTTACAACTCGAATCAATCTCTCCTTCGTCTTCTTTACTTTCTAGCTGGACAAGATGTCGCACCTTCCAATTCATATTTCTACCCCTCCGACCTCACCAGCTCTCTCATACCCTGTACCTACAAGGTTGACATATCCTCAAGAAACATTTCCGAGTCCTCATCATCCGTCTCATGCAATCTTTACCACTTCATCATCTTCTTCCAATATCCTTCTCCGAACAATCAACAATGGACTCACGCTCTCCCTTTCGTCGCTCTCGCTCTCGATCTCGAATCCCTCCCATTTCCGTCTGAAGCAGCCCATTCGGTTGCATTTCCCGGAACCCCTTCACAGCTCTCCTGTCTTGTTTTCTCATCCAGCTGGTTCTGTTTTCTGTGTCATGGCGTTGACACAACGAGGCGTTCTCATCAGGTTGGCCCTTCCCTCTTCCGGTCTCGGATGGGAAGAAGCGTTGAGAAGGGATGGCGCGGTCGAAGAGGTCGATTTGACCGACTGGCTTAGGGGAAGACAGCCAGGTATGTTCTGGGCGGTTGATGAGAATGTTGGTATGGTTGGATTGAACGATGGAGCCATCCTTAAGATCGAGAGAGACGATGGTTCGTCCTTTTTCTTTTGCTTGATCGACTTGATCTAGGCAATAGTCGGTTTAATTGAATTTGGCTCGTACTGATATTTATTACGAATTCATTTCTACTCAAACAGACGAATGGACATCAACCGAGCTCAAACCAACGTCATACTTATCCAGCATCACGTCGCTTCTTCCTTCCTTCTCTTCTCGATCATCCGGTACCTCCATCCTCCAGCCAAATGAGATTATTGCGCTTTCGTCCTACTCTCAAGAAGATACCCTCAATCTTACCTTCTCACTTTCTCGAGACCGAAAGCTTAGAATCTGGAATGTTTTTACCGGTGTTTGCGCACGTACCATTGACCTCTCGGTCGCTAGTGGTGTTGGAATTGAAAACGGAGGATTAATTACGGAAGGCGGAAATGGTACCGAAGGTCCTCGGTCGTTCATTAAAGTTGTCTCTCGAAAATCTGCGTTTTCTTCTTCACCTACTTCTTCATCCTTCCAACACAACAATGAGATGGAAATCATATCTGCAACTACTCGGAAGTCAACCTTCTACTTGGTGATCTATCTTCCTCCTTCAAGTACGACTTCCTCCTCGTCCTCTCCCTTACCTGGCTCGACCGCCGGTAATGCTTTCATCTCGCCCGGCCGATTTGTTACGTATCGGGTGGTTGTCGACACACAAAAAGGAACTGTCTCAGAACCTTCGTTCTCGGGCGTTCGGTTAGCCTCTCCACCTTCTTCCTTTGATGGAGGCTTCTCCGGAGGTGCTATCGCCGGTGGTGGTGCTGAGTTGAGAGACTTTGAAGTTTTGCTCGGTAACAAGACTAACGCGCGATCTCGGAAGGATGCGATCTGGGCCGTTTGGGATCTTAAAGGTAAAACTGTCATACAGACTTCGTCTCTCGAGAGCTTGATCTCTCCATCGACAAGTTCGTCCGAGCCAGACTGGGATGATATCGAAGAAATAAGCGGAGGGTGGGAAACTCTCAGGGATGTGGTCGAACCCAGCACTGGTTTCACAGTGGACTATTTTGAGGATCTTCTCTCTTCGACCGGTGCTTCCGGTTCTTTGGACAGAACACTTACCAGGGAATCCGTCGCAGAGATTTTCATCAACCATCTATTTGCTCCTTCCCGATTCGCTTCAACATCTTTACAAAGCGCGCTCGAATCATATATTCAAACGATTCAATCCCTTCCATCCACCACTCATAATGCGGCGCTTTCTCAAAGTTACCCCTCACTCTCTTCCAGAGTAGCTTCCATTGTCGGTTCCCATCTTGCTCCTCTCGTGTCACCTCAAACTGGAGAGGTTATGCATATGGACTACATCCGAAAACTTAAAATAGAATGGCTTGGCTTTTTAGCCCGGGTCGTAGAAGGAGAGAGAGATGCCAGGTGGGGAGTCGGAATCGTCAAGATTGGAGCTTCAGGAGGAGATGAATCTGGAAACTTGGCTGAAGAAGGTGTCGTCGTCGTCGAGAGAGACGGATTGATCTTGCCTGTAGAAGGTGGTAAGGGAGAAAGTTTGGCGTTGAGGGTCGTTAACGGAGGAGATCATTCGAACGGAATCACATGCGAGGACAATGTTGTCGCATTCTCAAAGATTGGGTGGTATGTCGTCGAGCGATTGACTCCTTCAGCTAAGAATGGGCTGGAGAGCGAGTTCGATCAATTGGTCGCGGCCGGTGTAAGCTGTCCTATCGAAGATACCTGTTTGGACATATTCGAAGCCAAACTCGCTTCTTATATCTCGGACGACATGGCGTCCAGCACGTCTAGAGAGATTTCTTCACTTCTCTTAGGTTCAAGTATGGGTGATAGTAGGAATATCACAAAAATCGTAACACTCGCTCTCGACGTTGTAAGGGGATTGGAAAATGGGGTCGAGTCCGGACTGGCGCTCTCTCCACTGGGTATCTCTTTCTTGGATGAGAGTCTTCGAGTGTCTTTGGAATGGAGGTTCAATTTGGTGTTCAACTTGCTGGTCGGGCTGATTTTGGTACTCGACCAGGTCACATCCAATCGAGAGATTGAGAAGG
The DNA here is from genome assembly GCA_014825565.1 of Phaffia tasmanica. Lineage (NCBI taxonomy): Eukaryota > Fungi > Basidiomycota > Tremellomycetes > Cystofilobasidiales > Mrakiaceae > Phaffia > Phaffia tasmanica. Next base: position 43,492 of record MVAI01000151.1, on the reverse strand, counting down.
AGGGTGAAGATCAGCTAAGAGACTCGCTCCCTTCAGCGATTCTTTCGACATTGGGAGTTTACCAAAAGCTTTCGGCTCTCCGGTGGTTGTCAAGAACCATCTCACTTGACAATTCGGGAGCAAACGACAGTTTCGGCGGAGATCTTGGTTTACTCGAAAGATTTGATTCATTACACGTCAATCACCCCTCTACAAGCTTGGCTTCCCATCCGTCATCAAATTCTCTTCCCCTCCCTTCGCTCTTATTGTCACTTCTTCGATTCGTTCCGACGTCGATCGCATTGCCTCCAACATCGACCCTAACATCTATCTCTTCTTGTACAGCTTCCTTTCTTCGAACTACCTCTTTGCCCTTCTATCCGGCAGTTAAAGAAGACAAATGGGCAGCTCGGCCACAGGATGGCAAATTGGCGTTGTCGTTGTTAGAAGCTGGTCACCCCGAACACGCGGTCGAATTTGGAGAGAGATTCATGAAGGACGAAGGTCTGGCTTTCGTAGAGGCGAAGGCGAGATTGGTTTTAGGTCAGGTTGAAGAATCTGAGGCTTTGTTTGAACAACTTTCGGGCGCTTTTGGTGAGTTTTACGGCAAGATGAAGTTTCTCCAAATGACGCACCTTGTGAAGGTTCGATACTGATCTATTTTTATTTTTTGCTTCATATGCATCGTTCATATCCATGTGTATGTATGGTATCATTCGACAGATGGCTATCCAGCAATTTCCCTCTCTGCGAATCTTTCCACCTTGCTTCCTCCCAAGATTAGCCAGCCAGTCGACCTCGTCGAGTTTTATAGACTCATCATCTCGTTCTACGAAGCCACCTCTCTCGATGCCTCCATTGTCAAGTTCTCCAACCTTGCCATCGAAGCGACCAATTTCGATTCGGTCGGATCCTCGTCGCGTCCAAAAAATACTATGGATTTCTGGTCAAGGTTGTTCAAGAGCACGGTAGCTTTGGGCAGATTTGAAGATGCACATATGATTTTGACAACCACACCTTATAGAGAATCGTAAGTTGTCTATCTAGCTTTCCCTTGCATTTCATCTATATCAGTAGTTATCATGCTCAACTCTCTGCTTTCCTTCACTCCCAACAGGATCACTGACGCTGTTAGCCATCTGGTGACAGTCATGTGCCACGCTAATGAGGTTGACCGTCTCACTCACTTCACCTTTGTCGGATTGGAGGACATTGTAGAGAGAACGCTGGCTTTCAAAGCTAGACATTCAGACCCATTGGTATTCCCCAACTATCTACTCGTGTTGTATTCATGGCATATCCGTAGAGGTGACTATCGAGCTGGTAGGTTATCCCACCATCGATTTTACTTGTCATCTAAACAGTAGTTTACGCACCTTTTCTTGTTTACGTCAAACAGCTGCCTCTGCTATGTACCAGCAAGGGCGCCGATTTGGAGAAATCAACGGTAGATTTATTGATATCGGACCAAGACGGGCCAAATCTTATCTCCTCGCCATCAACGCGCTCTCATTAGTTGATCAAAAGCAGGCTTGGTTGGCTGTTCCTCTGTCATCTGATTCTGGAAATAAGGTACGCTTATGCCTAGCTCTTTTCAGGATATCTCATTCTGCATAGCCATGGAAACTGATATTCCATCTTTTTTTTTTCTCTTTACTTGATACATAAACTTCTGCTTCAAAATAATATTACTTATATAAAACAGAGGCGCAAAAGAAGAAAACTCACTTCTTACATTCCGGAAGAGACGTTTTCTCCGTCTGCTCGAACGAAAGATGTTGAGATTGTAGAACTGGAGGATATCCGACGGGAGTACAACTTGGTGCTATCGACTTTGCTTTTGGCCGAACGTTTCCCTGACTCGTTCCAATCAAGTAAGTTCATAATGCCTCCCACTCCGCTTTAGATTGCTTTAAATACATATACTTACAGTATAACGTTGGCATAGATGCTCTGGCTGCGGAAGACGCGATTGCATTATTCGTTCAAGCTGGAATGTTTGATGCAGCTTTTCTGCACGCGCGTCAGTTGCAAGTGGATCTAACTGGTAGTAAGTACATTTCAAAATAATAATGATGACGATAATTTCTTCTTTTTTTGGATTAGGTCTGAACCTTTGTCTTCCTCTCTTTTTAATAAACAGTCTTCGAACGACTGGCTATCAAGACAGTCGAGGCCGCTCACTCTGCTGCCCATGCGCGAGCTTTGGGTATCCCGTCAGTTCCTCCACCTCTTATGATTGCCTTATTTTTCTTTGCCTTACCCTGTTAACCATAACATTCTTAACCATTTCTTAGTGAGTCTCTTGATCATCTAGATTGGCTCATTGACTCCCCAACTGTGACCTCACTTGATGGACCAATTTCTGGCCGAGCATCGCAATACCTCCGAATCATGCTCGAACGACACGATGGTCCTGCCACATTTTTCAAGTACAGACAAGCTGTACTCGAGAAACTTTTGGATTGTGATCGATCTCTCCCTATCCCAAGCTTCCTGGTCGAGTTCTTTTCGGTGAGCCTACGCTTCCTCTCGTCCTGCAACGGATCGACTGTCTGACCCACTTTTATCCTTTCTTTAAATGATGACTCTGTCCGACTAGGTGAATGATCCTGAACGGCTGATCCAGTCGTATTTGACATTCGATCTGCTCAAAGAAGCTCTGGAGCATTCCATCTCTCTCGTCAGAAGAGTCAGTCACGATTGTTTCTTCTTTATTTTTCTTCGCCGTTTCCTTGCTGTCTCGATCTCGACTTTTGACCGAAGCATCTTGTATCTGATTATTTAGGCCCCATCAATCGACGTCCTTCCTAAACAAGCAAACGTCACTTATCTCCCCTTCAATATCCTCAACGTTGTGCTCCTCGAAACGTCTACAAGTAAATCCGAGCACATCAAATCGTTAGCCGACGAGTTAAAAAAAGAAGTCGAAAGAAGATTGAGAGAGTTAGAAAGTGTTAAACTGGGTTGAGATCCGAGGGCATCTGTTTTAGTTTTGTCGAGTTTGAGGGGCTTGTCTCTATGAATATTATGTTGCACTTAAAAAAAATCACAGGGCTTGCAAGGGACATTTATAAAGGCTTTGAAAGCGATATGAGTCTATTACAAGTATTAACAAGAATAGAGAAATATACAAAGCGAATGATGAACAGATTGGGTGAAAGTCAAAGAGCAAGTGGGTGTGTTGGTACCGCGGAAGAACAGAAAGAGGAGTAACACAAAGGTCGAATTCTGATGAGCTAACCAGAAAAGTATGTGGCGATGAAAGGATGGAAAGAATTACAGGTGAAAGATTCTGAGGGGTCCAAAGGAGAGAGTGACTCGACTAGTAGAGACGGGAAGTAAGATAGAAGGATAGGTCAACAAAATCAAGACCATGAGGAAGCGCAAGCTTCCTCTTTCACCGGAATATATAACAGATAAAATCACATCGGAAAAGGGACGAAGAGAAAGGTATTGTAAAATGACTGAGATATAGGTCCGGAGTCTGCTCCTCTTCTCTGTTCAAAGACTCAGTTCCAACTCCAAATCCTCGAAATTGAGTGATTCAAACCCCACGCCCCATCCTTCAGAACTCAAAGAATTTCCACCGACTCCGGCTTCTGGTCTACCGCCTGCTTTTTCTTCATTGTCAAAGATCTTGATCCCGTTGACAGCTGTTTGAGCTGTTGCTAGATTTTGAATTGATCCTGACAGCGCGCCAAAGACGACGGTGTCAGACATGTATGGTGTTGGAATAGGTGTCGATAACGTAGTCGATCTAGACGTGGTAGATAAAGCAGATGAAACAGAAGAGGCTGTTGAGACGGATGCCGACACAGTTGAGCCGGAATGAGCTCGCAACACCTATAAGCCGCAAAATAAGATCAAAATGAATACAAGTGAAACAACCCTTATTTGATATCAAAAGAGTGAGGAACCTACTCCGATAACCGCATGGGATAGATCATCTTCATTGAGTTTGCCATTGTCAGGGTTTATCTTGCTAACGCTCTGATCAAATTCTCCCTCCTCAGCATCGAAAAATCCTTCGTCCTCCGTGTCGGTGTCAGCTTCAGTATCCGTTTCTGGTGGGCTGCGCTCGGTATCGACTGGAATTTCTCGTCCCCTCTCCATCCCTCCGGCCTTCTTGTTGTTCGAATTAGACGCGCACTCTACATCTACTTCAATCTGAGCTTTGGTCGGCTCAAACAGCTGTTCTCTCTTCTGTACATCTTGTTCGATTCTCCTATTTCCATCCTGCTCAGACTCTGTTTTTGCCTCGCCCTCAATATTTGTATCAAAAGACGCAGTCTTCACAGGAGATGATGAAGGGGCCTCGGTATACACCATTGAAAGGGCCCAGGAAGCAGCCTCAACAGCGGAAGAAGGGCGTTCCACTGCTTGAAGTTCGTTAGAAACCGACGTCGACTCAAACAAATCAGACCCTGTTGAAGATTTTTTCGTTGTTGGCGCGGGCACTGGAGTAGGTGTCGATGATGATGTCTGTAGAGATGGTTGCGTTTGTATAAAAGAGGGGGAAGACTTGGCTGTGCTGTCGACGTCTTCTGGGAGTCGAACCCAAGAAGGAATTGGAGGAACAGCAGGGATGTTCTCGCTTGTGGGTGACTTCGTTGCATCAGATGAAAATGAAGACCGAGTGCCACGTAAGGACTCAGTACTCTTTTTCCGACCCGAGGATCGTATCGCATTAGAGAGTGACGCGAGGCTGAGTTTCCGGCCGATGGCTTTCTTGGTTGGAGTCTGATTCGAATAATTTTCGTCATCCTTGAGATAGACTGAACCTGATCGAGATAGCCGCAGTGGATTAGGAGGGAGCAGCTCATGATCTGATGCATCGGACAAAACAAAAACATCCGGAGTGATGCCTGAGAGGTCCCTTTCGGGAGAGGCTGCTCGATCAATTGAAGAGGATGATTCCTGAACAAGACAAGTTGGCGTGTCATGCTTGACCACTGTATTCTTCTTTCCATCAACTCCAACAAGCTTCAACAGCTTGGTAAATGACCGAAAGGTTTTCAGGGTTTTCCCTCTACTTCCCTTCTCCTTCTTGTCTTCTTTCATCTTCGGTGGAGAAAGTTCAGGATTCTCGATTGACAAAGTGCACAGGTCACTCTCCGTCAACTTGACGTCCACCAAGGATGATGAATCGTCCGAAATTTGTGTGGAAAAAGACGTCCTTTCAAGAGACTTTTCCGGTTCTTTATCATTAGGACCATTCTCTTTTGGTATAAATGACGGCGTTGTAAATTTATTTGCCGAACTAGACTCGACTTTCTCGTCGTCCTTCCAGACCAAAGAAACCTCGGACGAAGACTCGATATCCGAAAGAGTCGAAGTTGTAGGAAGAGTTGGAAGAGGAGCATCGGGTGGCGGACTGGGCGCATATCGTGATCTCAACTGCTGCTCTTCGAACCCCCCATCTAGATCGACCTCCATCTGTGAATGTGAAGTTGTTTCAATACCAAATACATTCAGAGCAGGCCTAGGTTCTCTCAGGCGGGGTTCTTCCTCCGACATGTGTACCCGGGCCGAGTCAAAATCGAATGGATTGGACGGCACCTCCTGACTAGGGGTTGGAAATGGTGTCGGTGAGACACCCCATAAGCCATCTTGTATGTTGTCATTTGAATAGTCGTAGTCCACATCTTCATTCTCTGCTTGATGGATAGTTTGGCATTGCTGTTGGAGTGAGTTTGAGCGCCGAATCGACCGGGATGATGAGTCTGAACCGGATGTCCGGGTTCGGCCAGAGATGGTAAATGATGAGTCAGACCGAGTGAAAGAAGATCGTAAGGATGAACGTTTCTTTGGTCGGAAGGAGAATGTGGGCGAAGGAGAGGATACTAATGGAAACAGCGTTGATGATGGCTGCTTAGTTTCTGTAAACACAGTGAGACACAGTGATCAGTGGTTTCTTTAGTAGGAGGAAAAGGGATGTCCCAGCATCTGTCCGAGGAAAAACTTTGAGGTAGGGACAGGAACCGACCTTCAGGCGGCGTCAACACAACAACCAACTCTCCCACTCGGACTCGCTCTCCTTCCAATCGACCTTCTGCGCTTTTCCTCTCTGGTATACATAAATCTCTATATGCCCCATCGATGTCATGTTGGTCTGTTGAGTTGCGGCTTCTGTTCTCGTCAACGATAACCACTGATGCTCGGCGGGCTCCTCGGCTTGTTTGAGAATCCAAAGGTATAGTTGAAGGAGAGTAGACGCTCTTTACAAGCAGACGACGCGCAAGACGTTGTCGAGCACCTCGGCGAGCCTCATCCTGGTTCATGTGAGTCAATTATTTGTTAGAAAAACGATGAGCTGAGGAGTAGGGCAACGACAATAACGAGTGTAAAAAAGAGTGTCCAGGTAAGTATGTGAAGGCGGAAAGAGGAGTGAATAGAGGAAAGAAGGTATGTAAGTAACAACAATGAGAGAAATAAAGAGAAAAACTCAAGCACAGGTAAGTTCATTGGTAACCAGGAACTTCAAGTATAGGGAAAGGTTTTTCCAGGAACCACAAACAACGCGAACCAAAAGCATGGTAGACAAAAGCTCGTTAAAACAACAGCTACTGTCTCAATGAATAGTCGTCAAAACTACTTCGATAAGATCTGTTAATTAGGATTCAGATGTTCATAGTTGTAAAATGGACAGTAGTGACGAAAGGTCAACAAAATTTGTGATGTTCGAAGTGATACCAAAGTATAAAAAGAGACATAGTATGACGGCTCTATTTCTTAAGCTAATAGTTGCCGTCATCTGAATATTTCTCGTCGTCATTGCCTTCAGAATCTTTTGTTGATTGGCGAGCAATGACCCCATTTCTATCAGAGGATCGCAGAAGAGTATTGTGTCATCAAGAGAATATCAACATTCTCATGTTCAACCTGGCCGCAAGAAAACTGAGGAGGATTGAGGACTCACTTTCTCAAAAGTATTTCAACTCCCTCACCGTCATTGTCTTTCTCCAACATAAGATCGATCCGGATCCAAGTGTGAACCAGCTCCGCGTCTTGGTTATCGCTTATCGATGGCCTATATACAAGCATTGTTGGTAATACATCTCGGTCAGGTTCTCCGTTTGAGAGAAGAGAGAAGGATAAATTCTGAGCTGAGGCCAAAAGAAAGTGATGTGTGGGTGGAGGGTTGGCCGAAGCAAGCATCTGCAAGGTTGGAATGAGGTATGAAGGCGTGTTCGTTTGGTCCTTTTTTGAAATATAGGGAATAAGTTCGAAAGATGTCATGAAATTGAGAGCTTCTACAGGAAGCAAGAACATAACAAAATATTCGAAGAAAAGGGAGACTTACCTTCTCATAGACGAGAACAATAACCCAACCTGTTCCACTTTCTACAGCACTTAAATATCCATCCATACCGACCTCCCTAAGAAATCCTCTCTGCTGTAGGTTTGACTTGCTTCTTAATTCTGCCAGCCTACGAGTCCTCCATCTCGCGACAGCATCTCCGTCTTGATTTTCAGCTTCAGCAGCAGCAGCAGCCTCATCCTCTGCCCTTAATCTGACTTCTTCATCCCAGGTCGGACCTAAGAGAGCTCTTCGTTCCATCCGCATGTTTCCTTCTAAACGACTCTTAAGCTGAACGAGCCTATTCCGATCGATAGCCTCGCGCTGATCTCGGATGACACCTTTTGGACCTGTCTTCTTGGACAAGCCGCTATCCGCATAAGATATAGGTGAAGCTACAGAGTTTAGATAATTGTTGTCATCGTCTAGATCGGAACCAAGCTCGTCATCAGTGTTGAGTTCGGGAGAAGGCGTTTCTCGATCTTCTGCTCTATATTCGTCGAGGGTTCCTGAAGGATCTCGGAAGAGAGCTCCCCTTATGTAGAACAAGTCAAAACAGAAGTTTGTAAGAATCTCTTCAATCATGTACTATGAAGAGAAATAAACTGCCTACGAGAGGACGGCCTGTTCAAGTGTGTCTCCAGACATCTAACTGATGGCCGTTGGTTCACTCAAGATCTGAATCAAGAATGAGAACAGAAGACATAGTGGTCGTTGATAGGTGACTAACCAAAGTTTCTTGTTTCTACTACAACTCTTCCTATTAAGTCTTCTAATCCATATCACAGTCTTTTCTAATCAGTTCTCCTACAGCGGATATAGCCGGCCGTCACCTAAACCGCCAACACTCCGTTATAGCCCTCTTCTTCTCTACCTTGAACCTTGTTTTCTCTTCATCAAATTGTGTTCATAACATATACTCAAACAATACAGAACAAGGATACCCATAAAAACAAATAGAACTTCATTAGTTTTCCATGCCAGCAAGCACTACCAGGATTCCAAATATTCCTGGTAAATTGGTCACACCGGAACAGACCGCGTTTCTCAATGAACATGTTATGGACCTTTGTGGCCTTAAGATTCCAAAGTCAGTGATCACATCATCTTTGGCTATGATGTCCTTGGAATGGTACCTCCTTATAGGAGGAGCTTCTCTTGAGTGATGAAAGTAGGTTGACCACCTGGATGTTCTGCCTGTCGAACAAACAGATTTCCCGGTAGTCAACCCGTCAGTTTTACCCAAGCGTCGTTAAGTCTGCTAGAACAAGAAAAGTTCGTCTTGTCTTCTTTGACCTGGCTTGTTTCTTATTCGTTGTCTCATCGAGTTCTTCGGTTCGTTTTTGAAGCTTCTGGGTCTGTGAGAAATCAGATGGAGTCCGAGTCTTGGTGTTGATTGCATGGAACAAGATAAAAGGAGCTCAGGATGTGTTTCTCGTGAGTACAGATCTTTCTGATCATCTTACATAAATACCTGCTCTTACATCGATTTTGAAATCATCTCGTCGTACTTTTTATAACTTTGTTGTACATTCATGGCCACAGATTGATCGAAAAGAGGAATTTCGCCAAGTGGAAGGCCTTGTCTTTCCCAATGGAGAGGATCCCGCTCGACGTCCTCTAGAGAAAACCTTGCTAGATGGGGAGTTAGTGTTGGATGTTGATCCGCAAACGGGAAAAGTACGTACACGTCTCTTAGCTCATTTTTTGTTTTGTGACCTGTTGAATCCTTGAGGTTCGAGCTGACAGTCAAGTATTTTTTGTTTCCGCTTCTTGCCTTGTCTTCGGTAATCATATTAGGAAACTCTCCGGCTCTATGCGTTCGACTGCCTGGTCTTTTCTGGAATAAATTTGCTTAAGAAGAGTTTAATGTCCCGTTACGGTGTGCGTGTATCCTGAACTATCATCTCTTCTCCTTTTGATTTTTAATCTTACACATGTTCTCTATCTATATCTCTCTTTGTTTATCCACTTCCATCGGCTTCGTAAAAAGCGTCTACAAAAATGGGTCATCGACCCATTGGACAAACTCCCTCCATCACCCAATAAACCATTCGAGATTGTGTGCAAAAAGATGAACAGAGCATATGGTGTAGAGGATGTTTTCAAATTAGATATACCTAAACTCCAGCACGGCCATGACGGCTTGATCTTTACGGCTTGTGACAGTGGATATACTGTGGGGACCGATCCCAATATGTTTGTTGCATCGTTTCTTGTCCCCTTCCTTCATTTATCGTCTACACGTTTCTCATTCTTGTTCTGTTCTTCCCTTTTCTTACCATCGCTTCCTTCCAAAAGCTTGAAATGGAAACCTGCGTCTGAAAATTCAATAGACTTTAAACTAGAACTTCGATTCCCAGCACTAGACGCGAATCCGAGTCAACCAGACTTTGAGGCCATGCCGGTATTCAAGTTATATCAATGGTTGGGAGAAGACCGATATGAATTCTTTGATGGTATGGTCGTTGAACCTGATGAATGGGAGAGGTTAGTTTCCCTTTCCTAGTCTTGATTAAAGGAGATAGCGAATCACGCTTGTCTAATCCTCTGTCCCAAAACATCAACAGAATGAAAGAAAGCAAAATTCAGTACGACGATGCTGTCGTCGAAGTAGCATGGCTTGAAGAACGTCAGACTTGGTCGATCTTAAGAGTTCGTGATGACAAGATCCATGGGAACCATGCGTCTATTGTGCAAAAGGTTTTAGTTTCCATCATGGATGGTGTTGAGGCTGAAGAGGTTCGTTGCCCACTCATCCCTCTCTATAATTTTGATACATCACAAAGGATTTCAATTCTTACATACAATATCTCCAATTATTCTTTTTGACATCTTGAAAACATATCAGCTCTTCAAATTTGCACCCCGTATGAAAAAGGCCTGGAAAGCCAGGGAAGCAGGTCAAGTCACCAAGCCTCAACCGGCATCGTTATCATCCTCAAACCCGGGATTCAACGGAGGCGGTAGTGGATATAACTACTATAATCAACAAAATCAAGGATATCAGCCGTACCAACAACAACAACCTCAGCAGGGTCAATATGGATATCCGAATCAGCCGATGATGGGTGGCGGTGGAGCAGGGTTTGGAGGATTGAAAAGATGATTTTGTCCCCTTTTTTGCTTTCAACTATAGTTTTTCGGGTACGGGAAGTTGTTTAAAAAAAATGAGGTAGGATGAGGGGCTTCCTCAGTGATCAAAGACCTATCATGTTGACTCAAACAATGTAAGGGAAAAAATATATTCCCTGGATTCATTCATACATATGAACCCTCGAGAGGAAATTATCAGAGACTTCTTGTAGAAGACAATGAATAAATCACACATGGAAGATTGCGCCCTACAAATCAAAAGGAGAGGAACTCTTCAGATATCCACCCCGATCCATTGTTTGACTCTTTGCCCAAATCGGGGGTTTTTTAGAACTTCATCGTGTCGTCCTATATCCTCGTCACTCAACATTGCCACTTTCAACCCCAACGCTCTCAGTCTACCCGCCAAAGCTGTCGGCTGCAGGACCGAGATGAGATCATCTGCTTTCGAATGAGATATCGTTATCTTGTATTCTCGGGTCGAGGAAGGAGAAGGAAGTGTGTACGGAGACGAGGGGTTAGAAGGAGATGATGTCAAGTAGGGAGGTGGTCCAAAGGCGGAGGTGATGAACCATCCTGAATAGTCTGGGTATTCTTTGACAAGCGCGTCTATCTATATTCGTGAAACGTTATTGTATGATCAAATCGGGATTGCATCAGGGATAAGGAGAGCGCACGAGAAGAAAAAGAGAAAAGAAAAGAAAAAAGAGCAAAATACGGACATCAGCGATGGCTTCAGAGAAGAAAAAGCCTCTAAAGGTAGATCGAATGTCAGCGGGGATAGGTGCTATCGATGGTGTCTCTAGCAAGAAATGAGCAATCATGTGCTATGTTGTCGACAAAGATGAAGAATTAGCTCTATCAACGCCATTGAATACCATGAAGACATCAAGCAAACGGAAGAAAGCAAGAAAGGAAACTTACAGCACCAGCAGAATGGCCCATAAACCAAACGTTTTCCCTGGTCTCCTTGCTTATCAACCCCCCTGCGCCTGTTGTCACCAGCCACTCTACCGCCATCTTACAATCCAATACATGGTCCGGGTGCCTAACTTTTCCCCTACCTTTGGATTCATCTTCCGGTTGATCGCTTAGTCTGTAATTGGGTATGGCCAAAGCGAATTGTTGAGGTAAAATTCCCCGGGGAAGATCTTCTAAAGTTGGGTCTCGAGAAGAAGACGTTCTCCAGGCTCCACCATGGATGAAAACAACCAGGCCTGGGGGTGTTTTAATTTCATGATCATCCGGAAGGTAGACATCGACAGTGTGTCGTGGATGAGGAGGGCTCGAGGAAGAGGGGGACGACAGATTGTAGGGGAGATCAAAATATGATAACATAATGAATTGTAAGATGGTAATTTAAGAAGATAGTGATCGCGGTCGCGCTCAAAATGTTTTAATCAGGTTAGGGTTGGAAATGGTTGACGACAGACAGTGAGAAGACCGTCCTACTGTATATGAACGAAAGAATAAGAACAACACAGGATAGGAAGACGAAAATTAGATTAGGAGTTTGTTAGAATCAATCACAGCTGTCACAATGTTCATGTAGGCGAAGGCAGGGCCACGTAAGACGAAAGAAAGATCTTTGGATTTGCAAACAGACTGAATCCCGGATATTCCCAAATGCATGAGATTGGTAACGTATAAGGGTATAGACGACTCGTCAAAAAAATTCAAGCTTTTCGACTACAAGATAACAAACTAGGTTTGCTCTTTCTCATCTCAATGCAATAACGTGCTAATTCCTTTCAAAGCATGACGACTCCAATCTCACTCGTTCCGGATCGGTCATCGGGATATCCGCCGGTAACGCTAGGGGTTTGCCAGTTGTACTATTCGACGGAAGATACAGGTGTTGATCAACGAGTCAGCTTGTCTAGTTTTATTTGTCTTTCTATCAACAGACAAACACACGAAGAGTACTCACGAGATAGTAGTTGAGATATCCATCACCAGGTCCGAACTAGTTAATCGCGCACAAGCCAAAGCGTAATTCCCCAATTATCAGTCTATATAGACATAAATGATACCAGAATAAAGATTGAGAATTGTGGAGAGAGTGAAAGAAAGAATATTTTACCTTGTGATGGGCGAGGAAGGAGTTGTTATCCAAACCGGTCAATGAGTTCACTACATCGAAATCAGCCTTGAGTAGAAGAAAGGGACGGATAAGACCACACATGCCAACCAATGTCAGCCCCACGATCGTCACTACTAAAAATACTTAGGAGTAACAAACTCACGTTCTTAGCCTCCGTTAACAGATCACCCATCAAAGCCTTCAACCTGTCCGCTAGCATATCCCTTCTGTTAGACCTGCCAACAACAGCACTAGATGAGGTTCCCTCGGCCGGCGAGGAAGTAGAGAAGGCAACGTCAGTGGCATAGTAGAACGTATAGGCCGCGTTGAGGATCGGATATTGGGTTGATTTGATGACAGTCGAGGGAAGGGAGTAGAAGGACATCACATCTGTGATTTGGTGAGTTTCAGGATTCTAGATGAATTTATTGGGTAGGAGAAAAAAAAAATGATAAGTAGGTTATTTGGAATGAATCGATAAGTTGCGAAAAAAAGGTGGATCGCATAGAGACTGACCTCAACGACATAAGCCCAGGTGACCTGTTTGTCTCTCTTTCCTCCAACTTTCTCGCCTACTCCCTTTCCACTTAATAGCCAATGCCTCAACTCGTCGTCGTCGTATATCGGTGCGACCTGGAATCTAGTTAGATACCTTCTGAGCAAAGCTCCAACCTGACTTAAATCCTTCTCTTCCATCTCTCTCCAACCAGGAATCTGAGGCTGAGTAGGAACGGAGTAGTGTTTGATACACCTGGCCATCGTCATGTTTCGAGGGAGCATTGCAAAATTGATGGCAATCAGTTTTTGAGGGTTCAAATTTCGATGGAAGTATCTAAAGAATTGTTCATAGAAAAAAGGACAGGTTAGCGTGCAAAGCGTCAAGAGAACGGCAACTGAAATATGTCAAACACGAACCGACTGGTTCCTATGGGAGTGGGTAGAACGACACCGGCAGTGTAGATAGCTTGCCAAACCTGTTCGAGATTGCATCGTCTGGTGACCTCTTTGATGAGTACAGGTGCGAGCCGTTTGGACCGAAGCTTCTTGTGCACACAGAGGAAGTTGATCTCGGAAGAGTTAAATTGGCTAGAGAGACGAAGATTGATCAGTCAACATTAGTAGTGTCGAAAAAGCTTTGGCCTCAAGAGAAACAGTTAAAATAATCAATCTGTTGAGCTACTGACTTTCCTCGGACATCGAGCTTGATGGGAATTCCAGAGATGAAAGCAACCAATTTCTTGGTGGAGCTGACTCGAACTCCAACGTGCCACGAAGCAACCCAGCCCGGAGGTTTAAGTGCCCTGCATTGATTTTATTATTAGATTTTACAAAGAATGTCAAATATGTGTTGCCAGTCAGGCAACTTTTCAAAGAAAGCTCAACTTATCGAGAGCAAACAAGTGTTGACGAACCAGTCCAAGAATTCGGCGCTATAATTGAATCTCATTGTCGCATCCTCGTCCTCAACGTAGTTGGCAGACAACAAGTCGTATACCTCCTTAAGCTGAAGTTTATGAAGTCACAGATGAATGTAACATGAGTATCGACAAGCATCGTATCAGATGATTAGGAGCTCTGCATACTTGGGTTTGATCATTGACATCCACGGTGGACCACTCAAAGTCTTTGGGCAACGGATATGGGGTTTGCCTGAGCTCAGATACTTGCTTGGGAGCTAGGCAAGATGTGATGTAATGAATACAAGTATCAGTATGAATTGAGCACAAAGATTAGGGACAGAGTGAACACATACGATCAATAGGGCCGTCCTTCAAGGGTTCTTGCTTGTTTTCGAGGTATTGAGGCACAGGCTGAGTTTTCCAAAACTGTTCAGACCACAAAAAGAAGTTGTTAAGTTCGGAGGGATTGATACAACCCAAGAATAACAAAACGACTTGAAGAAGTTACCTTATGTTCGCCCAAATCCTTTTTGTTCTTTCCGGTCACGGAGAGTCCTTGGGATTCGTTCTTGAGCATATCCATCAATTTCATGGCTTGGAGTGCTTTTCGAACTTCATCCTCATTTACTGAAGAAGAAATGAAAGGGTACGCGATCGTCAGATGAGATGTTCGCTTATCTCTGAACATAACCAGATTTTTTTTTAAAAGGTGAAAACTGAGGATGACTCACGGTTTTCTCGTTCAGCCTCGGGAAGTTTGTTCACGTCCTCCATCACTCTATCTAGAATAGCTCCTGGAATCTCCTTTTCTCCTCCGGGGAGGGCAGATCTAAAGAAGTAGAAGAAAAAAAAAGAAAAAAAAGGGGAAAAAAAAAAAAACAAGAAAAGAAAGAAAAAAAAGAAACATGAGGAGCAGTGAGTACCAGCTCTGTCTTGAGGCTTCGAGAACGATACAAAGCGCAACACATCGCTACATACTTGATCTTATCGGCAACCTTCTTTCCTTTGCTCTTTTTCTTTTTCTTCTTCTTCTCACCATCAACAGCAGTGGACGCCGTGTCGGCGGTGGTATCATCCACTTTATCGGACTCTACATCCGATGTAACATCCTCAATCTTTGAAGCGGAATCTACGCTCATTATCGTCGTCTATTTGCGAATAGGTAAAGTCTGAGAAGGCTGAGTTTGAGGTGAGAAATAGAAGAAGGTGAAAAGAAAGAATAGCTAAAGACTACGACTGGGTTACGATCGTACCAGTCACGTGACGGGATTTCCAGGGCTATGGTGATATCACTGATTAGATAACGACCCCAGTCACACGCGAACCTGGGGCGTAAGTGTAACCTCTGCTCGAGTAACCGGTGTAGACCGACGGCTCTTTCTGACCCCCAACCTTTCGATCCCGTTTATTCTTCGCCTTTCGCTTCACCCATCCATCTTCCATCACCTATATATTTTAGAATTGAACCTAGGTATATTGATTTGACTGTTTAATTACTGAAGCGCTCTCCAAGGCAGCTATGCAGGTATAGAGCTTTTTTCATGTTTGGAACGTGTTATGGGCCGATCTGTTGGCTGATCTCCTCAAAACTCATTCAATTCTTCCCGCTCCGTATAGTACCTCTCCAGGGCGTACCAATATTACTCTGGAATCAACCCGGCTACGTTGAGTGGAGCTATTGATGTCATTGTAGTTGAAAGAGAAGATGAGGTGAGCAGAAAGACTGTTTCCCTTAAAAGGGTTTTATCTGTTCCCTTCATTTTCTTTCCACTTCCAAGATTTCGTTGTAAGCAATGGAGTAGACGAGTCTCGGGTGAAACTTTCCCGAACAGTGTAACTGTCCTTCAACCAACTCGGAACCTGCTCTTACATATATGTCCGGTAAACAAAAGCTTGCTTTGATGGGACTTTTCTTTAAGTCTCAAGATAACTGTCCTTCGATCCAGCTTAGTGATTGCAGTGAGGATGAAGCCAACCAGACATCTTAGACAACGTGGGATGACCATAGATCAAACGTGCTTGGGTGGAATAGATCGGTCTTGGTTATAGATTAGACGATGGATTGAGAGCTAGGAATTGAGAACCCAAGACTCAACATCGCATCATCATCTACTCTTGTATCCTTCGAGGGTTTGAACAGAACTGACACCTTCCTGTTTCCCCATTCTTTTCTAGTCAACTCAGTCGCCGTCCAGCACCGTTCTAGCATGTTCTCCGTTCCATGTTCGCTTCGGGAAACTTCAGGTCCTTCGCGCTGGGGAGAAAAAAGTGACAATTACAGTTAACTCTCAGTCTGTGCCCTTCTTCATGAAAGTCGGTGAAGCTGGAGAGGCGTTCTTCGTGGTCGAAACGGACGAAGCGGTCCCAGATGACCTACTTACCAGTCCGCTACTTGGAGCAACAGAGGTATGTTTCAATTTCTTCTATAGCTTGGTATCCTATATCTGTTGATATCTAATCAGTACCCTGGAGAAAATTCTTTTATTCAAAGGTCAACAAAAATACAACCAATACCTCAGATCTCGAAACCATCGTCGAAGGTGTCCCTAAGGGTTCTACATCAGATTCTGTTCCATCGTTTGACATCACAAACGGTGACGAGAACATGTCAAGCGATGAACGGTTTGGAGTTTTGGATGACCAAAGAATAGCAAAAGACGTGGCGAACGCTCATAACGAAGATATTGTGGAGGAACCAGACTTTTTGGATCTGAACGCCTTGTCGATAAATGGTAAGATTGTTTCGCGGCGACTCGCAATCACCAGATATATTTAAATTGACTTGTTTACGCGCATATATACACAATCTCAATACCTTCGGTATCTCTTCAGAAACGGTCTCAGATCCAACGTCTCCAGCTCTTTACCCATCTCCACCCCCTTCACCACATGTTGGCCCAACTCAGAAAACTCCTGGCGCGCCTTTTGACAAACTATCATCCCACAATCCCCTTTCACCTACCCGAGGCACGTCTGAGTCAGCTGTCCCTCAAAGTGTTTACTCAACCCCTTCTGTATCTTCTTCCCCTTTTCCAGAGCCCAATCAACCGACCTCTTCCTACTTTGATTCTCTCAAAGTTCTCCCACCTTCGGATGCATCATCCAAGCATACCGGCCCGTCTGTTTCGCCGTCGTCTTTACTTTCTAAAGCATCTTCTACAGCTCATTCGATAGCTCAGGCAGTCAACACACACAGTCAAGATCTTCCGTCATATGTTTCAGAAATCAAGGCCGAAAAGCAACTCGAAGAAGCACTCCACAGCATTCGCCATCCGTTTGGAGAACAACAGGATGTTGATCGAAGAGAAGAGAGACCAATAGGCGGAGGGGGTGAAGGTGAAAATGAAGGCGGAGACAACCTTTTGCCTGATGTACAGGGCAGCCAGGGAAAGCCGCCTGATGTCGTTTATGGGGATGGTAAGTCCTTTTTTTTCTCTATTCGCACCTCCAAAGAGTTTGCATCAGACTGATCGATAAAGTAAAAAATCTGTTTCTGTATCTATAGACGTCGTGATCGATATGGAGGGATACAAAGGTCATACAGAGGACGAAGACGATGTCGAGCCAACAGGCTTAAGTCAAGATACACTGACACAGTCGGCCTTGGCACCTTTGACACCCTCGAGAGGCAGTAGAGCTTCGACGGTGAATTCAATTCTCTTTCTTTATATCTAGTTTGATACCCGTGCAGTACTCACACTGCTGTGAATAACTTTACGAACAGGAACCACCACCGGATGTGATACCTCCCTCAACAACCTCATCGACTTCATCATCAGTACCACCCGTACCAATTGAGCAGGAGAACACAAAGCATTTCGTGAAGACTCTTAGGCTGTCATCAGACCAACTCGTTTGTCCTGACTGCTTTTAAATAGAATCATTGTATCAGGCTGTGGGTGCTAATTATTTATTGACATCGTACCTTTGCTTCTCTCTCTTCCTGATGATAGAAACTACTCAATCTCAAAAAAGGAGCAAACACCATCACGTTTTCCGTCACATCGTCTTACTCTGGTCTTGCCACTTGCGCGGCTCGAATTTTCCTTTGGGAGGCGAGTGACCATATTGTGATTTCGGATATTGATGGCACCATCACGAAGTTCGTATATCTGTTCTCTTCAGAACACCGTTCCCAATCGGAGTATAATTTCCCACATGATCTTGTTTGTTTATCTATCTGCTTGCTTGCTTTATAGGTCAGACGCGCTGGGTCATCTCTTTGCTGCTGTAGGTAGGGACTGGACTCATACTGGAGTTGCCAAGCTCTACACTGATATCGTGTAAGCAACTGTCTTTTGGCCTGAACGGCTCTCATCAGCCATGATCGAGCACAACAAAACCGACTTGACCTGGTTTTTTTGTTTTTTTTTTGTTTGATCTCGACTATGAAAACAACAGCAACAACGGATACAAGATAATGTACTTGACATCTCGAGCTATCGGACAAGCCGACTCAACCAGAGACTACTTAAAGAACATTAGTCAAGGATCGTATCAACTTCCTGAAGGACCGGTGATAATGAGTCCTGATCGATTAATGACGTCTCTTCATCGGTCAGTCATGTTTTGTCTGCCCTTTCTTTAGTTCATGAACTGATCATGTTCTTCTCAATCATCATAGAGAGGTCATCCTACGAAAGCCGGAAGTCTTCAAGATGGCCTGCCTTCGAGATCTACAACGTCTCTTTGGAGCCAGCCATAAGAGCGCATTTTATGCCGGTTTCGGAAACCGAATCACTGATGCGCTCTCATACAGGAGTGTCAACATCCCTAGTTCGAGAATCTTTACGATTGATTCAAATGGAGAAGTAAAAACAGAGTTGTTGGAGCTGGCTGGACATAAGTCTTCGTGAGTTAATTTTTAATTTTTAATTTTATTATTATGATATAGGTCGTTGATTGCTAGAGCTTTTTTTTTTACCATCGCGCTATAGATACATTTTTATGAACGACCTGGTCGACCAAATGTTTCCATCTGTGCATGCTAAATGGACACCTGAATTTACCGATTTCAATTTCTGGAGAGCCCCTCCTTGCGACATTGATCTCCCAGACTTTTCTCCACCTTCTCCAGCACTGTCGGCTCGTTCAGATACGTCCGGTCGACTGAGTGTCCTTCGAAACTTGACTGGCTCTCTCCGAGGTTCGCGTTCGGCCACACCTGTCAACCCACCCACTTCTCCTAACAACAACCATAAGAAAGCAGATGGAGATCACGGACCGAATGGTTCCAGACCTGTTTCTCCCCTGACGGGCCCAGGGTGGTCTTCAGATGACGAATACAGCGAGGACGAAGGTCAGAGGGCGAGAATATATAGGACAAGAAGAGACAGCATGCCGGGCAGTTTGCCAAATTCATACGAAGAGGAGAGCTACTTTTATAGCTCTGAACAGTTTGGAGGCTCAGGCAATAGGCCGGCTAAGGTCAAGAGAGAGGGTAGGGAGGGTAAGGAGGATGAAGGTGAGTTGGATGGGGAGGGTGAGGAAGCAGAGCAAAACGAAGACGAGGATGAAGATGAAGATGATGAGGAGAGAGATGAGCAAGGGGAGGATCAGGTGGATTTCGATGAGGATCTGTTTGCTACAGGAGAGATGGGAAGTGTTCCGTTCTGAGGTTTGCTGTAACCAACTTGGTCCTCTATTTTTCTCACCCCAAATATTTTTGGTAGCCCTTTTCTGCTCTTTCATTATACATTATCGTACGCATATAACTCGGATTCTTTGGTTCCGAACTTCTGTGATTTATTCCACTTTTCGTTCTCAAACTGTCACTCCTCTAGAGTAGTTTCTGTCTTTTCTATCCCCTCTCATTTCGTTTCGTGTCATATTAACATGTCTTTTGTTGACATCTCTTTCCGGTTTCCCGTTAAGCGTTAGTCTGACGATAATTCTTTCTGGTTCTTGACAAGACAAGAGTTGATTGATAGTAGACAGAGCAGTTGACAATGCATAAATAGGAAGGACAGGAAATGGAAAGCATCTCTATAACGTTATGATGGATGCAGAAAGCAAAGATGATGAACAAGGTTGAATGTTGAGAGAAGAGCAGGGCGAGTTAAGAAAGCAGGACGGAAGGAGAGGTTTTGTTGTATTCGTTCTATGAACTCTGGTTCTTGAGGTGTGCAAGTCGAACTCGGACGGCATTGCTGTTTTGATCACAAGAGAAGATCAATTAATGTCATTTTTAAAAAATAAAATAAAATCAGCATTCGCATCAGGAAAAATCGATAGCAGATATAAATTTGAAAATAAAATAAAATAGAGCACTAACGCATGTCCCTCCAAACCCTCAGCCTCGGCCATTCGAACGACCGAAGGTCCCAAAAGTTTGATTCCACTCTCAGACAATTGCTGGGAAGTAATGTGCTTCTGGAAAGTTAATGTGTTCACACCAGAGTACTGTCTGGCGAATCCATAAGTAGGCAAGGTGTGGTTCGGTCCGGCACCCAAATCACCACATGATTCAGGAGACCAAGCGCCGACAAACACACTTCCTGCATTGACGACATCTTTCACCAAGTCTGCCGGGGTGGAGACTTGAAGAATCAAATGCTCGGGGGCGTATTCGTTACTGAATGCCATGGCTTCCTCTCTGTTGGCAACGTTGACGATGATCGATTGAGCAATTGCCTTTCGAGCGATCTCACATCTAGGCAGAGCCCGGGCCTGGATATCAACTTGGTGCTCAATAGCAGCTAGTTCAGCCTCCGAAAGGGAGATACCGACGAGGACAACCTGCGAGTCAACACCGTGCTCGGCTTGGGACAATAGGTCTGACGCAACGAAAATCGGATTTGCTTGCGAATCTGCAACAACCTGGAGAGGTGGAAAGAAAGGACGATGAGACCGGATCATTTGAAGTGAGCTTTGACACAGTTGCTGGAGTGTAAGATTTAGAGGAAAGTACTCACCAAAACCTCACTAGGACCAGCTGGCATATCAATGCTAACCAATGCTTTGACGTCGTTTTGAACGACCATCTTGGCAGCTGTAACCCACTGGTTACCTGGCCCAGCAATCTTATCCACCTTGGGCACACTCTCCGTTCCATAGGCCATAGCCGCAACGGCTTGGGCACCTCCAGCCTTGACGACACACGTTGCGCCCACCAACTTGGCCGCGTACATGACCTCCGGAGAGATCGTTCCGTCCGGCCGAGGAGGAGTAGCTAGAACAATGGTGGAGCAACCAGCGACCTGGGCGGGAACACCTAACATGATAGCAGACGAAGGCAAGACAGCGGTTCCTCCGGGAACGTAGACACCGACTCGGGTGATGGCCCTTGCAAACCTAGTGCAAACCACACCGGGCATCGTCTCGACCACCAAAGGTTCATCTTCGGCCTGAGCTTGGTGGAACTTACGAACGTTCTCATAAGCGACGTCAATAGCCTTCTTGAGATCTTCCGGGATCTGCATCAACTCCTCGGCAAAAGGAGGGAGGATGACGTTTGAGGCAGGGGCATCAGCAGTAAGTCGGTCAAACTTTCGAGTAAGATCGAGCAAGGCAGCATCGCCTCCCTGTCGAACAGAGTCGATGATCGGTTGAACCTTGGCCATCATGGCTTGGGAATCCAATACCGGTCGGACAAGCAAAGCAGCGGACTCTTCGGCTGAGAGTGATGTGAGCGCAGGGACCGTTCGCATCTTGATGGGCGCGTTCGGATCATCGACAGTCGTTCGAGGAGCAGGCGCGGCAGCAGGCAGGACTGGCTTCTCCTGAGGTTCCCTGGGGGCCTCCTGGGTCTTCTCTTCGGTCCATTTGGGCTTGGCATCCCCTTGTCGCCTCTTCACCTTGAGAGCCTTCTTCTCCAACGCAGCCTCGACATCTCGCCAGCTAACTCCGGACTGAACACACTTGGTCATGGCGAAGTACACCAGATCAGCAGCCTCAAAGGCGACATCAGACTTCTCGGTCGCCTCGCACAGCTCCTCAGCCTCCTCCATGATCTTTGCTCGGAGAAGCTTCGAGTCGGAGAACAATCTGGCGGTATAAGACCCAGCAGGCGCATCTCGTTTTCGGTCGATCAACGTATCCTCCAAAGCAGCAATTCCGCCGAATGATCCCTCGCCGAAACATGTGGAAGTTCCCAAGTGACAGAAACCGGTTCCGGTCTGTACGACCTCAAACTCGATCGCGTCAGAGTCACAGTCGGCTCTAATAGAGACCACCTGCTGGGTAGCTCCGGAAGACTCTCCTTTTCGCCAAAGCCCGTGCTTTCGAGATTGATACACACCTCGGCCGGTCAGGATGGATTCGGTGATACTTTCGATAGAAGAGTATACGAGTCCAAGTGGTTTCCTCGAGTGAGCGTAGGAGGTGACGAACGTGGGAAACAGGCCATCCGGTCGGTCGCTCGTAAGCGGAGCAAGGAAGGCAGAGGCGACAGAAATTTCGGATTGACTAGCGTCGGTTGAAATTGAAAGCACATTTGTGGGAAGGACGGGAGTGATCGATTTTCGGACAAGCAGTCGGATCTCGGAAGGAGTAGGAGCAGATGTGAGGTGAAGGAAGAGGGCGTGAGTGTTCTTGAGAGGAGCTAGGGTGTCAAGTATGTCGTTGGCCTTTGTTAAGTTGAACAAAACGACGTGATGAATATGAGAGTGTTCATAAGGGTAGAAGAGGAAGAGTTAGATGACTGAGAAGGTTTGAGAAACGCTGAAGAGTCCGTCGGCTACAGATAGCTCTTCTCAGTGTCGAGAAGATGTAAGGAAATACGAAAGCACGTACATGAGCGACCCCTGTGACGAGAAGACCTCCAACACTCTTTTTGACATCCTCAGTCAAAGTCTCGATCTCGGTGAATGCCACGACGGACACAAGCCTCTCCTTGGAAACGGACTTGGCTAGCTCGGTCGCCTGAGTGGCAGAGACGATGACCTTGTGGGCACCATTGTTGAGAACTTCAATGAGCTGGTCAACGGAATCTTTGTAAGTAGCGAGCACGTAGGCGGATGCGTTGGCTGGAAGTTGATCGATTCCCGCGATCGGAGTCAAGACCGGACCCAAAAGAGAAAGTGGCTCGAGGATAGAGGAATTATCACTCGTTGGATTGAGCAAAGGGAGAAAGTGTTGAGGTGACATGATGTCTAAGTGTTGGTGTTCGATGATGAAGAAGAAGAAAGAAGGAAAAAGAAAGAGAAGGAGAAGGAGAAAAATGACTCGGGGGAGAAAAAAAAGCCCGGACAAATCGGGTAAACGGCCAAGAGGAAATTTCTGATTGATGATTGGAATTTTTGTAGTGATTCATTAGGAAAATTCGTAGCCTTTTTCTTGTCCTTTCGATAATTTCTTCTGATGATGTCAACGTTCGATAAAGAGAAATCTTTCGTATACATCCCATAGGCCGCTGAGTGCGAAGAGTATCAATGGGCAGCGTTATTCAAAAGAACAAAACATCAGATCAAAGAACTTGACATAAATAATCTCTAATTCAATCTTCCACCTTTTGCAATGGTCCTTTGCTGCCACCCTCCATGACCTCTCCGAACAAATCAATTCCATCGATCCTCGTCACCTCATCCCCACCCATGTTGCTGACCACGAAAATTGACAAACTTCCTACATTCTGGAATCTGACGAGCCTTAGATCGAGCCGAACGGTTCCTTCTGTCTCTTCTATTTGCTTTGATGTCAATTCAAACTCTTGCGTCGGAGCAAACGTTTCGGCTTCAGGGAAACCGAGCGAAGGGTGATTAATGAACAGCTTGAGGCGTTTTGGGGCTAGATCGAGCTTAGACGGATCGGTTCGGATCAGCAGAGCGCGGAGTCGAGTTGACTGGAGGAAAGGGATTGTGATCAAAAGTTGCTGCAAAGAGATAAAAACAAGAGAGAGTTTAGCAAGTCAGACGACGCTCCTGAATGTCAGATCAGACGGAAGTACATACCTCATCTGCATCCGATTCGAGGAAGTTTCCTTCTTTAGCATCAGAACCTAATATGCCTTTCAATGTATGGTCATCGACTTCGTTTAAGCATTGAAGTTCTCTATTGTCGATCACTGGCCTCAAAGACGTCTGATAGAGAAGAGAGAGCAGAGATTCAGTGACGTAAGACTTGAGGTTGGTGGATATGTGCATCATCTTGGTGAACGTACGAGTCCGTCGGTAAGAGATTTTCCGGACGATTTAGATCCAGAAGCGAAAGAAGACGGCGGAGGGCCAGCCAATCGATTAACCTTTTCCGTCAATCCAGTAGGGTCAGCGCCTTTGAGCTACGTAATTAGGTTTTGACAAAGGGCACCAGATAAAACATAGAGAGAGAGATAAGAGAAAAGGAAAAAAAAAGAAAAAAGAATGAACAGTTTCGTCAGTTGTCCAGTGTTATAGCTCAGAGCATTTAACGAAAAAAGGGCCAACTTCGTCAACTTTATTTCCTCCCTTGAGGAACACGAATGTAGGCATCGCTCTGATGTTGTACTTTTGAGCGACAGCGAGAACTTTATCTGTGTCTACCTAAGATGAGTAGTCAGTCGGATATGATTGGCCAAAAGAGGTTCAGCAAGTCAGTCCATCTGTAATTGTCAAATGTTTAACATGAATGTTCGGATGTAGGAAGATGTCGATATACCTTAAGGAACGTTGCGTGCAGAATCGAGTTGGACAGTCTTTCATACAAGGGAGCAATCACACGGCACGGTTCACACCTTTGCTCGGCCAAGAAGGTTTCGTTCAGCCTCGAGGTAGAATCACTCGATGTAGCGGTACAAGCTCACCATGTTGCATAAAAGTCAACCACTACTAATTTCTCAGCCGGGGTCTCGCTCAAGATCCGATTAAATTCTATTTCGATCGGTTCGATAAGAAAGCGTCAGTTTTAACAGGTGTTGATCATCTTTGAGCATCTGATGAAAACCAAAGATTCATACGCTGAAGATCCTTAATTTCAGTGTAAGGCATTGTTGTACAGATCCTGACTATCTGGCAGTTGATGAGATGAGAGTAAAGAAACCTAAGGAACAGAAGGATGACTTTTTGTCTTAGCTATTGATTTACGCTTCACACACGTCATCGTAACCGCCATCTTTTGGAAATTTAAGCTTACGTTCATCTCCATCTGTACATCCCTTTATATGAAGAACAGAAGGCTGATGTTGATCCTGAATATGGCTAAGCAATCACTACTTGATGGAGCCTGAGAGAAGTTACATAGAAAATTGTATCAAGAAAGACTAAAAGGGAAGAAAGAACAAAGAACACGAACCTATGATGGGACTGACAACTCATTGATCGCTCATGAACTACAGAGAAGGATCACGAAAGAACAAGCTACAAAAAGACGAATGTCTATCAAGAAGAGATGGCTTTGAAAGTGATTGAGTTTTTCATTAAAGTATTGTATGTTAGGTGCTCTATGGAGCATTCAACATTCTAGCATGTTTACAGAAGCATTTACATATACGCCCATGTTGTCAACGCGGAGCTCGCCGAGTCTAAGAAACAACATCATGTGCAACAAAGTGACTCAGTGGTAGAAAGCGTTAGGAATTTTTTAGAAAGACTAAACAGTTGGTCAAGTTTTGCAACGTTCGTCATAAACATTAAAATAAAATAAAAACACCCTAAATTCTTTTGGTATGATCGACTAGATGCGAGAGAGCGGAAGAGATCGAGAAACAGCGTCGAAGAAAGAGATGGAGAAAAAATTTGAAAGAAATACCCGCTGTTCGAGTATACAGTCAGGTTGCTGATATATGTCCAGCTGACGGTCTGTTTGAACATATAAAAGATGGTGGTATCTGTTGATGTCAGGTTTCTTCTTGACTTCTTAAAACAATCAAACGATCATTTCTGGAGCTGCAACAATCGCCAGTCTTGTCGATAACCAATATGTTGTATCTTACCCTTCTGTTGCTAATCTCATTTGTTCTATCAACCGAGGCTCGACATCCCTTCCTACCCGACTCAGGAGTTCTTTATCCTGATTCCAGCTTGGGCGGTCCATCGCTACAGCTGCTAAGATCTTTGCCAGATATACAGAAGAGACAGACTTCCTCCGATCCATGTGCGACACTAGCAAGTATAAATAGTACTTTGTACACTGTTGCCCAGGCTAGAGCTTGTCTCAAGTGAGTGTCTCATTTCTTTTGGATCTTGAACTTTCTGCGTAGATATTAATCGCCTCAGCTTGACATCCCATCTTAGATCTGTTCCTTTTCACGACGTTGTTCGGAAGAATGTTCTTGACGTGGTCGAGAAGGTGCAAAATCATGATTTCAAATGCCAAAAAAAGATTCATTTTATAACAGAAGAACTGACCTCTTGATCGAGAGCTTTCGCTCTTTCTTTTCTGACCTTGGTTTCTCTAACCCTAGATCTATAATCTAGATGTAAGCTTCCATCAATTGATCATTCTGCAACAATCGATTCTTTGATCCTTATATACTTTGGACCTTGCCGTGCACATACTTGCTAGATCTTTGAGTATGAGCAACTCAAACAACCTTTGCCACTCAATCAATCTACAAATATTCGGTTCATCTTGATTCTCCTTATGTTATCATTACGATGTTCCCCATTTAAACAAACATGACTAGCACTAACCAGATCTGCGCAAACTGTCTTTCTTTCTCGCGTTCATCAGAGCCGAACTAAGTCGGATTGGAAATACAACGTACTCATGCGATTACGATTTCAACAAAGATCTTTACGATGTCTTCAATTCATTGAACGATGGCCATCACTATTACAGTAATTGCGTTCTCTTTCTCATTTTTAAACTGTTTTTAACATTTTTCTTATAGCTTCTCTTTGTGACAAAGACTGAAATAAACATGGTTGATTATTCGTCTACATAGGCTCATGTTACTCTAGCGCTTTTGTTTCGTTCACTCCGTTTCCGTTGGTTGCGCTCGCCGCGAGCTCGGGAAGCAGCGATACGAAGATTTATATCGCTCCTGGATCGGATGTTATCGCGACTCAGTATAGTTCTATCTTTACAGATATTTTGGATCTATACGAGACCCAGGGGATAAATATCACCGAGCTGTCGGGTGCGGAAGTACAAGCGATCGATGGAATGGATCCTTTGACATTGTATGTCTTCTTGAAACGTTTTCATAATCTTTGTAGAACTGGCTTGGTCACAAGAACTGACAAAACACTGCTTGGGTCAAAACCTCGTATGATGAAATTTTCGATAGTATCGACTATATCGCCAACAGCGAGACTGGAGTTTATGCAGACCTTCAGGTCCGACGAAATGCTGCCATGGCTTCATATACCCTTGTCGGCTCGACCATGTAAGTTTTGAGTCTCTAGTGTTTTGTTGACATGTTGTGTCAACTGTATGTTTGAAGAATTTTTTTTTATCCTAAGTGCTGATTAGACACTTTCAACAATTTGACTGTCAAGAACTCGAACCTTGGGGTCAGTAGCACAGCAGACCTTCCCAGAACGAGATAATATCACGTTCCAGATCTCAACACAGTCTGGCTCTAAGCAGGTGGTTGTCAGTCCTCATCATGTGTTAGAATCCGATAAGTCAATGCTTGATAATTTACACGCCTTTTCTTCTTCTCAGGTTCCCTATTTTGCTCGAGCCGTTTCTGGAAGCTCTTACGCATCCACCCCAACTTTCTTTGAGAACAATTGCCTTTCTACCAATTCAACCGCCTCTGACTCAGAAAACAAAATCATGAACCATCTAATCCCCCTTGCGCCTTCCCCGGATTCTGTTAACGGACCAATCAAACGTCAGACACAACTGACCTGTGAAGCTCCTAATGAGCCTTATTTGCCGTTGATAGTTGACTCTTCGGATTCTGCACAGTATCTGGGTGGAAGAAACGTTCAGTTCTTCGTGTTGCCTACCGCTGATACTGGAAATGAGACCGTGGGAGTCATCTATGTATATTTTTCGTCTTCCCAAATTTGTCAATTTTTTTTAATCAATTGTAGAGCCTTAATTGAAAGGCAAAACTTTTCATTTTCTCTGAAATCGTTGCAACTGCGTAGTTGGCTACTTTCGAACCAGATGAAGGTTGCACCTCTCGATTTATCGAAGATACAAATTTGGGGCTTCAAGTATGTGTTCCACCCTCTTCTCTATGGTGGATCACTAGATCAACTATGTTGACCATCCCTGACTATAACCTATTATAGAATTTTACTGAAGCTGGCGTGTCAAAAGTTATAATTGACACCACGCAGAACGTTTGTTTGAGTTGTTTGTTTGACAGTCAAGATAATTACTCACTAACCGTCATTTCGCAATTAACACCAATTTGGTTCGGCAGGGAGGAGGATCTGTCACGTTGAACATAATTTGGCAATCTTTATTCTCTGGATCATATTATTCAAAATACCTCAATTTTGAGGGTGTCTTTAGATATGCTCCTTTAGCAGAAAAGTTTTTGGAATATCATATCAATAACCCTCAAGCTGACGCTGGATGTGAGTGACTATCATTATGTTACAGGCGCTTCAAAAGGAATCTTGGATTGTTACTGATCTTCAAGTGTATATAGATTATGGTCCTTTAAGCTTCAGGGCGGCGAATGGAGATGATCTCTCAAATACTACCAATTACTTCGCTGTTCAGGGTAGCATGGTCGAGAATGATGAGACATTGAAGACATCAGAGCCGTGAGTGAAGATGGTCCAAGGTCCTAAGAATTAGATCTTATGAGGTTTCCTTGCTGACGTGTGATTCTCTCGTTGTGGTCCCAGCTTACGTGATGTTCTGTACCAGTCCTATCTGTCCGACTCGTCAAGCCCTGTCTATTCACCTGCAGACGTCGTCATATATGGCGATGGGACGTGTGGTAGCGCTTGCGCTAGTTTCACATCTGTGAGCTTACTCCTCTTCATATCGTTTAAAAAAACATCTGGATATAGATCCTTCAACCAGTATCTCAATCCTTTGTTGGTAAACAGTTTATAACTCAGTACTTGAACTATTCTACGGTCGTGCAAACTGGCACACCTAGTAAATAATTTCATCATCCATGCTCTGATTCTGCTGTCACACTTGCTTCTGGTTCTGATCTCAGTAGTTCTACTCATCACCACTACAGATTCTTCTATCGAGTTCCAATCGTTCGAGGCAGGTCAAGCAGCAACAAGCAGTGCAATCTATTCAGAGCTAAGTATTACCCTCTTGGCAAACGACACCGACGCTCCGCCACCGCTCCTCGTTCAGAGTACGATCGGGTTTGCTCTGAGGGGCCATCTTTCCCCTTTCGTGCCTAACCAATTCTTGCGTACGTTTCTCTCGTCTATGAATCTACAGTTGCCGAGCTGATGGTACTCCCTTCTCTTTTGCAATAATAGAATATATCTCTCGTCCAGCAAACTTCACGTTCGCTCAAACCGCAGAAACATACTTGAATCCGTTCAAAGCGCATGCCTACGTTGCTACTCAGATATGGGCGTCATCTGATGCTTCCAACTTAACATCTTCTAGTGGAGTGGTGAGCGGCAGTGCGGGTGATAACATTACGATCACGTCGAGCAGCAGTGGTAGCAACCAAAGCGGAGCGGATAAGCAGACTTTAAGTACTTTGTGGATCATAGGTTTGGGGGCATTGACAGTCGGGATGATTGATTTTGTTCTTTAAAGCCTTTGCCTGCCTAATTATACGCATTCTTTTCTTGTTCAGTCGTTATTTTTCATTCATCTTGATAAGCAATGTTTTGTATCGTTTTCAAGGGACTCTTCTATCCGTGTAAGTCAGTTGTATCTGAAATGAAGTTGTACCACGGACGTTTATTCTTTGTTTTATCGTGTAACAAAGTAGTTATCTTTGATAAGCTGAAGTGAAGTATCGGATGCTGGGATGAAATCAGACAACGGGCGTTTTCAGCCTGGAGACATTTCATCCGGCCCGGACGTTGCCAAGAATTAACCATCAACGTGCTGTCGGCTGTGTAACCCACGTGTTTCTCCGTCGTCTGATCTCTCAACATCTTTTCTCCTCTCTTCTGATTGGATTTGCATTCGCACGTTCCGAACAGACCATGCCTTCAATAATTTGGGAAGAACGAGAAAATAGGAATCATAAAAAGACAAAAGAGGAAAAAAGATAAATACTGAATTCTTTTGAGAGAAATCGAACATCGTGTCCTTCATTTTGCCTTGCTCACTCGCTCACTCGCTTACCTGACCAGCTGCTTGAGTTGATATCCTTTAATTCCATGTTTTCCTCTATTCCTATTATCACCGCAGCTCTCGTAGCTTCCACCGCGCTCACCACCGCCCATGCGGCAGCCCTTGTAGACAAGAGACATAATCTTAAGACCAGTCTGTTTGCGCGTATGTCTTGCCCTCCTTCGTCTCGCCGCCATTGAGATTCAGACTGATGAACTGACGACATGTTGCCTATCCCTTGTTTAGCCACTAACTACTCAGTCGTCTCGGATATTTTCATTCAGGTATCACCTTTAAAGATACTCTAGCGCTGATAAATGCATATCGACGGCCACAATCTGATCCTTCCTTCATGATCTTTCTAATAGGATTCACCTACTTTTAACGCAACCGATTACAACGCGCTCAACGCTTCTTTCGGGCTCATCGACCAATCTGAAAACCGATGGAAATCTTTCAAGGAGTACGCATACGTTCCCAACTTTGCTTATATAGATATCAAGCTAACAAAGCCTGTCCTTTTTATTAAATTGAAATAAAATAAAATTTTAGAAAGATCCATCAGCTTAACCAAGAGTCTGACGACTTGACTTCATACAAAGTTATCTACATGGCTCGACATGGAGAGGGTTACCATAACCAAGCCCAGGCTTTCTACGGCGATGACGCTTGGGATTGCTGTAAGTTTCTATCTCAGTGATCAATCTCTCCGTTAAAATCTTAATAGTCGTATCTAAATAACCATCATTCTCCGGAATACCATATACTTTAGTTTTCTCCAAGTTGTACACCGACGGAAACCAAACTTGGGGTAAGATCTATCACTCTAGTTCTTTCGAGTTTTATGTTTTCTCTTTAACTGAATCCCTGCCCATAAAATTTATCCTTTGTGACCTATCCAACGTAAATTACGGAACGTTCTCAGGTCCCGATGCTCAACTTACCCCCCTCGGTATTGCTCAAGCCGAGGCAGTCAATGCTGCTTGGAAGAACGAGTCCAAGTGGGATATCCCTCTTCCTCAAGTTCTCTACTCGAGTCCTATGACTCGATCGATGGACACTTTGAACATCACCTGGTTCGTTTCTTTTTACGCGCTCAAATTCGATGAGTTCTCTTTTGTTTCACGTGAAAGTATATGCTACTGAAGATTGTGTCCGTTTACCTATACAATGAAGGCATGATATCCTATTGGACAAGGAATATATTCCCCAAGTTAAGGAGAACTGGGTGCGCAATATTTCTTCTTGCTTCCTTAAATAAGCTATGCTTCTCTCTCTTTGCGCTAACTTTAAATCGAAACGTTATGGGTATTATAGCGAGAGTCCATCGGTAGGTTCATATACTAAACCTTTGGTCGCGTATATTCTGCGTTTCTTGGACTAATGCTTAACATCACACTTCTCAAAGGACTTCATACTTGCGACCAGCGAAGCAACAGGACTGTGATCGCTGCTAGACATCCCGGATGGGATCTCGAGCCATCATTCACTGAGCAGGACCAGCTATGGAACTCAGTCTATGGGGAGACTCACAGTATTCAAGCTGTGCGAATTCAGCAAATGCTCAACGAAATCTTTGCCACGGATGATTCTACCTACATCTCTATCACCGCCCATTCTGGTGTTATCACGTATGTTTTGTTCTTTCCC
This sequence comes from Phaffia tasmanica, assembly GCA_014825565.1. Classification (NCBI taxonomy): domain Eukaryota; kingdom Fungi; phylum Basidiomycota; class Tremellomycetes; order Cystofilobasidiales; family Mrakiaceae; genus Phaffia; species Phaffia tasmanica. The sequence goes on along the minus strand of MVAI01000151.1, from coordinate 11,889 downwards.
CAATATCTTTTTTTTCTGAGTTTTTCTTCAGTGAAAACTTACCTTCTGGTTTTATTCTCTGATTCTTCTCCTTGTTCAGTGCTTTCTTTACTGCAATTAACCACCAATCGTTCCACGTTCAAACTGGAGGTGTCGTCCCAGTGGTCATCAAGGCTGTCGGGTTCGTATCTTAGCCACATTTTGTGCCGCTTCTCATAAAACTTGTCACTCATCACCTCTTCGGTATTTTTGGCCGGTTCTACTGGGTACAGTCACAAGAGCGCAACCCAAGCTCTGATCACCGGTGGCCAATCCGAAACCGCACCCGTTTGCACTGCTAACCCCACGACAGCCGTCAGTTCGCCTGCTACAATCACCGTCCCCGTCACTTGGTATCCTGCTTCAGCCACGTCCTCAGGCTGTGCCGTCACATCTTCTGCTTCGGCCTCGGCTTCTACTTTCACTTCTTCTGTCACCACTGCCACCGCTACTGCTTCTGTAACCGCCACAACAACGGCATGATCTGCCGCTTTTCTGAGCATGTTCTAGTCTGCTCTCTTTCTTTCTTCTACTGTCATCTATCACCCTAGAAACCTGCCCAAGTTCTTCATCTCCTAATCTTAATCGCAAAAAATGAACTGTGCTGTGTTATTAATTTACAGTCTGTTCTCGCCGTCAGACGATCTTAATTGATGACAGCCCTTTGATACAAAACTATATCTTCTGTGACATAGGGGTTTATCGTGCCCGTCGATATCGCAAAGGAAAGATTGTCAATGACAAGGAAACCCAAAACAGGAGATGATGATGGCATGCCTATAGAGATCTCCAAGGTATAGAGAGAACGATTGAAAGGAAAAGAAAAGCAGAATTAAGAGAAACCTAGAATACAGTGTGGGGATAATTCTTAATTCGCACGAAGGATGATCAAAACAGTAGACTAGAAAAGGAGCAGAACCGCAAACGAAACCCACACGCGCGTAAAGCGAATGCGAAAGGTAAAAGACAAACAGGTCGAATGCTAGCGCTCCAAAATGAAGAAAAGCGGAGCATATAAAAAAAGCAGAACAGAAAGCAAGAGATACATTTCAAGATAAATAAAAAGAAACATAGAGACGAAGGATGTTAAGGATTGAAAAGTCAGGTCAATTTTGAAAGACGAGATGATGGGTATAGAATAAAAAATTCTCAAGAACTATACAACCGAGTGACGCCCACTTCGAGTTCCGGTAAATCCTCTTCACCGATTTGAGCGGCGGTAGTTGGAGGATGTGAGCTGTCGGGCGGAGGTCGGGGAGGTAGGATGAATACGGATAAAGTGAGTTGATTGGGTGAAGATGTTCTTTCTGTCGTAAATGGATAGGAAATATTATTGTTGATCGATGCAGGCGATGGTGCTGATGTTGACAATGAGAGCGGCTAGACAAATCGAACGCATACAAGTCAAGTCTGAGCCTTACATAGATTCACACATGTGTTTATCTGCAGAGTAAAAACAAGATTGAAGAAGAGAAAAGAAAAAGAAAAAGAAAAAAAACAGGAGAAACAGAACGAACCACACTCAATTCTTCCAATCCGGACTTTTCTCCAGTGCCCAACTCTGCCTCCCACATCACCGGTTTTGTCTTCGAGGTATCATCTCCCCCCGTCGAGCCCCACAAATGCCGACTTCCTCCTCGAGCGAGAAGATCTTGGCGACGATGCGCTCGACTTTCGTCTTCTGATCGAAGGAAAGCCGCCATTCGAGATCGCGACCGACGAACATAGTAGAACCGGAAAGTGCTGTGAGTGGAGCGAATCGAGGAGAGAATTACAGATCGGTTGGATTGACAGATATCGAAATAAAATAGCAAGAGGACGGGTCAGCTTCAAATCGAATCGTTGAAAAATACATTCAGGATACTAAGGAGGTAACGTACCCTGAAGCCGCCACCACCAGTAATCCTACGATCACAAATACCTATATGACCGATTCATGAATGTCCAATCAATGCATCCAAACGTTCCAGATCGATAATTGCCGCCATTATTGACCCCAAAACCAAGATCAAGAACGCACCAGGAAGAAAAAAGTATATCATGAGTCAGTCAAATATGCATCGCCTTTGCTAATGAATCAGAAAGACAAATAAAAGAACTAATAGCTCAAGGAAGGAGAAACAAGACAAACGAGCGAAAAAAGTGTGACACTAGGTCCACCGTATCCCATTCCAGAACCACTGTACCCATAAGTAGTCGACGATGACGAACTTGAAGATGTTTCACGCGGTCCCAATGCTCTTCCGCCAACCGCGTTCACCAGGATCGCCCGGGGAGTGGGACCAAGTGTGCTAGTGATAATGGGATCTGATAAAGTCGTGTATAACATTGATGTGTGTTGAGGTGTATGACAAGCTTAGGCTGAGGTGAGCTTTTGAGTTAATTCAATTGGTACGATCCGATCGGTTTTGGTTTTTTTGGTTTTTTTAATTTGTTTTACCAGGGCTTCGATGAATCGACAAACAATCTTCAATTTGAATTGTTTAATGGCGAATTTTCGAAAGTGAAAGCCGAGGGAAAGGTGAATATGATGATGGATGGGTGAATGAAGAAGGGATTTTGTACTCAAGTGGGAATCGATTTGGTCTGACGAGTGGATGATGTAAGGCAGCGCGGATGGCGGCCGGCGCGAGTTTACCGATCACCTTCGAACACAGGATAAAATAAGCTTTTATAAACCCCATGCATCATTCTTTCAAAGCAACTCGGAAGATATATAAATACTGATTCGCAAAAAATCAAATAAAAAGAAAACATGGGAAGGTATATAGCAAAAGAGTCCTTTGTTCGCGATCGTATAGAAAAGCCAATTAGAAGAAAGTAAGAAGAGTGAAGGAAACAGAGATTATCCACAAACAGCAAGATCAGGCGGAGTATCCAGGGAGCTTGTTTGCCTCATCGTCTTTTTGCTTTCCCAATCCGGCCTCGCCTTCTATGTCACTTCCTCGTCTGAGTCTCTCCTCCCGGGCACGCGTTTCGATGGAATCAGTCTGATCTGTTACCGCGCCAGCAGGGAATGAACTAGCCACCACCACTGGTGTGTTTGAGTTGGACAGCTCAGAGGTGTCTGTTAAGGCGAACGAAGAGCGGTGCCCACCCTAGAAGAGAAATGAAAGAACAGGACATGACTTTAGATTGATAGACATTATTGCCGGTTGAGAAGAACAGAGCGACACTAACAAATGAGGTAGGAATATTTAACGCCGCTCTTGCTGCTTCCAACTCTTCTCTAGCATGTCCTGACGAAGCTCTTTTCTCGAATCTCCCCGAAGCTGACCCTGGTTCGTTATTGCCTCCAACAAGCGGTACTCCGGTCTCGGCTACCGTGGGCGCAATTCCTTTACCCATTGAGAGCCCTTCCTGACTTCCGACTTCCTGCTCAACTCCTTTCCGGTCAGAAGATAAACCAGTCGAGGAGGATTTTATAGAGTCTACGGGAAGTTGAACCAGATCCAAGTTAAGCTGACCAACCTCGAGAGGTGGGCTGGACATTTGTAGCGGAGAGGCATCAAGGGGAGATTCGAACGGGTTCTCGTTCCGTGTGGCTGAGTGTGTGTCCGAAGGAATCTGAGAAGAGGCCTGCTGGCGAGCGACGTCTGAAGGAAGAGAGTCCGACCGGGTAGTAGTCGCAATCCCAGAGTGAGGGTCTCTGGAAATAGAGGACAGCTCCTCTGAGTGAGTTTCACCGAACGAAGGAGTCAATCCAGCTATCAAGATAAAAAGTATGGATTCAGCGTCGTGCGTAACGAGTTTGAGCTTGTGAGATCATATATTATGATCACTCACCTTCTGGCCAGTTAACGATATTGATGTACTTTCCAGGCTTGTAACCTTCCAGAGCTACCTGGGCTGAGCTTCGAACGTGTGAAGCATAATCCTTGTCCCACTCATTTGATGCAAGAGTAGGAATGAGCAAAGAGGACGCATGTGATAAAAGTAAAAGTTTCGAAGAGTACTGGTTGAAATGAAAATGAAAATGAAAAGTATCTAAATGAGTTTTCTGTCGAAATCATGCAGATTTTGGTTTTCGAATCATACCTCGTTATAGGCTTTCCAGCTCAGTTCGTTCGACTTGACAATAGCTTGTCTTCTCTTCGATGGGAGAGTCTCCTGTAGCCTCGTCAAATCTCGAGTCATCACAGCAATCTCATCTTCGTTGACTTTCTTCTTGATGGCGGCTTCCTTCAGACTGAAATTACAATCGATATATGTCAGCCCTCTTGTACACAAGCGGATTGTAAGAGTGGCAATTCAAAAAGAAAACCAACCGGTAGCCTTTTAACTCGATACTTTGTTGAAGATTACGAAGCTCTTTGAGAGGAGCCCTAGCAACATCTAGTTCCCGAGCAAGTTCTCCCGAAAGCTGGGCGGCCATGAAGGAGAGGTACGCCAACCTGTCAGTAGCTTTGTTATGAAGAACAAAAAAGGGTCTATCGGTCAGGGCTGCAAGAGCAAACACAGAACGATCGCTAGCAGCTGGCAGAACATACCGTCTACTAAGTCTTCTTCGCCAGTTCCTTTTCCCCACTCAAAAATCTCTTTGCTGGCAAGCGTACCATCTCTCTTGACACTCAAAAAGTCAAGCGCAATTCCCTTCTGTGAGGTGATCGCCCACTGAAGTGCTTTAGTGTTCTCAGCCGAGCTTGGGTCGGCCGACTTTGTTGGAAGAGGGATGTAGTGTTGCTGGAACGAACGAAGCTGATGCTGAATCGAATCTATCGCAGGATGTTGACTAGAGATGAAAAAAGAGGAGAGCCCAGAGAGTTGAATGTGATTCAGGTCAGAGCTATTCACTTGTGGTGATAGTATATCTAGACAAACAAACAGAAAACAAGTGCACGAACGGAAAAGAGCCAGCTGCCTGTGAAGCCGAGTCTTTAGCTCTGTTGAACGCGGAGCTGATCTTTGTGGAGAACGAGGATGATTCTAGAGCGGTCATATCTTTCTTTCTAAAGTGATCGCAAGATGGATGATGTATGGGTGGATGTCTTGTGAAGATGATCTTCCTGGCTTCAGTTTATGTGGAAGGCCAATAAGATGTTGCTGTGTGAAAATTGGGGTCACACATAGCCGGTGACGTAATTGCGCAGTAGGAGGCTGTGCATGCCACCACGTGAGCAGACTCTGTGCCTATCGGTCAGTGCACGTGACCGAAGCTTGGCCGGACAAGATCCAGTCTCATACGGTGTCTTTGAGCGAGGGACAACCATTAACGATGCCTCGACTACAGATCCTTGTTCACAAGTCTTACCATCCATATCTCGAGAAGAATAAACAACGGGTCAGAGATGACGAACGGAAGGAGGAGGAAAGGTTGAAGAGAGAAGAGGAGCGGGTGTTGCTTGCTGTAAGTCGATCTCTGCTCCAGTATGACTCTTATCATAAAGCTGATCATGACCGTTTACTCGACTTTTGATGTAATGGCCACCTTCAGGACTCGGAGGCTCGTCTAGCACTTCTTCGAGGTCGAAGTCAGGAATCTCTTCAGTCGGGATCTGCCTTGGTGGAACCTTCGTCCTCTTCATCATTCCAGCCTCAAAGAGAGATTGATTACCCTTCTGTCCCCGCCTCTGATCCGTTCTATGCGTCTGAACCGTCTTCCTCCTCTGGTTCCAGAGTCAAAGGCAAAGCAAGAGCACGAGACGACATGCGGGATCTAGACCGACAGTTGTCCGGAAAGACCGCCAGGAAAGAAGAAAAGAGAAGAGATAGAGTGGGAGAAAGCGATCGGAACCATGACGGGACTTGGGAAGAGACGTACCGGGATCAACGAGGTCATCTCAACTTTTGGGCAACAGAAGAGAGAGCGGGGGTAAGTCTTTCTTTAAGTAGATCTACTGTTGATTGGGTCTTATATTTTATTCTAATCACCGGTTGTCTCGTCCACCTGTCGCTATTGTCCGATTAGCCTCCTAGACAAGTGGAGGCACCTCGTCAAAAGACAGCTGACGAAATTCAAGCCGAGGATCCTTACACGATGTACCTCTCTCGCCCAATGGCTGAGCTTGAGCCCTGGTATGTCCACCCAGAGATGAAACGACCCGATCAGCGAGGCGAGGCAAAAGATGAGAAGGAAAGATATAGAAGAGACAGAGATAGGTACGTGACCCGTTCTAGGCTTTTGTCAATCCGCTTTGGATATCATCTCTCAATTGTGTCTCGTTTTCGTCCCGTTCATGATCTCTCACAGAAAAAAGGAGGAACGCTCAAAAACGTCCAGAGATCCACTTACTTTGATGAACACTCTTCTCTCCAGTTCTTCTCACCCCCCGACCAAAGCAAAGACGGCTTCCGGTTCGGGTGCCATTGGCAATGTATATTCAAACCAAATACCCCGTCTACCTGGTTCATCCACTTCAAACGCATCTGAGAAACGTCTCCAGAGAGAAACGGCTGAACGAACTCGAGCGCTCGCCTTGGTAGAAGCCTCCAAGCGCAAACGAGAGAGAGAGTTGGCCAGGATGAACGGAGGGGGTTCGATCTCTGGTGGAAGCACACCGGCGCTCAGTCTACAAGGGACAGAGTCTGATTGGGGAACGCCTAGAGAGAGAGCGTATGAGGAGCAAAGGTTTTTTCCGGAAGCTGCTCTTAGTAGGTCCAGCAAAAACGGGATCACAGGAGGTGGGAGAAGATGATGAAAAAAACCTCTTTTCTAACTGTTTAGACGTCCCGGTTTGGTCCTATCATTATCTTTCATTCCGATCTTTTCACCTCCACTTTATGTATCACATCTTCACTTTTAACTTACTATATGTCAGCCGTTTATGTAATTTTATATGATGTGTTCCAGTACCCAGGCCTTCAATTGCTATAATCTGTTTGTTTGTGTGTGTGTGTGTGTGTGTGTGTGTGTGTGTTTTTTTTCCTGATTGAATTCGACAAATTGACGCTCTATTGTTTTGAATAGAAATATGTATGTAAGATATTTGATCTGAGACTTGAGACCTACGAAAACGAATTTGATAACACCAGCATGTTAGAAAGCATTGCATTAAGATACACCGATACATAAAGTTCGTACACGTTTTTTTTGTTGGTACTATGAAAATCTGACGTGTTGACATGTGAAATGAAGAAAAGACTAGGAGAATGACCAGGATCAAAATTATTAAGAAGTGAGAAAATGCATCTAAATGCTCTATATGAAATAGAATGACCAAAAGGGGATATCAAGAATAAAAATAAAGATAATCAGAAACGGGAGGGCAAAAAAAAAAGAAGAATGAATGAATCGATCGATTGATTGGTCAAACGATCTTGTCCCCAGCTTTTCTTCTAGCCAACTCTGCCTGTTGGGCCTTCTCCTCTTCCAGTCCAGCGTCGGCCGCGTACTCTGGCTCGAGCGCGGAATCCGAACTGGGTTGAGCAGCTTTAGGAGTTTCTTGTGCTGGTGCGGCAGCCGCAGAAGCGATAGGAGCAGGAGCGGGCATGTTGGGTGAGAATGTCGATCTAGCCCGAATTCTAAGAGACAAGAAAGGAAGCACTCAAATGATTAAATCAAAAGGCACTAAAAAGGGCGAAAAGACAGTGAAGAGAAAAGGAGGAAGACTTACTTTGATCCGTACTTGTAGAACAAGAAAGGCATGGGTGCGCAAGAAAGAGAAAGGAAAGCAACAAGAGCTGAAGCCCAGGCATTTCCAAGATTCTTATACTGAACGAGAAATATAAAGACCACCCTATCAATTTGGTTCTTCGATAGACTAGATTGTGTTGGAGACTTACCATATAGGTACTGAAAAGAGGGAAGATAGCTCCCAAGAGAGATCGCATCACGGCATTGGCAGCCAGAGCAGAGGCAGCGTAAATGACTGAGCGAGAATCGCAAAGAAAGAAATCAACATCTGTCGCTCAGCATGTAGATATGGGAAAGAAGCTGAAAGAAAAGGGCAAAGAACTCACGATAGCAATCGATCAAGTAGTTGATAACAGACGAAAATACTAGTAGCATTCCACATCCAAACGGAACACCGGCCAAGATAGGAACGATCCAATGGACGGAAGGCGTTGAGGTGAAAGCGAACCAGAAGATGGCAGGCGGAAGCATGGTTCCACCCAGCATGGCCATCGGTAATCTGGCCTCCGGTGGGGCTCGTCCGGTCGGGCTCTTGCGGGTAGCTCGCAAATAAATCTTGTTGTTGAGCGGAGCAAGGGAGGTTCCAACGATCATACCAAGTCCGACACCAAGGAAGGCAAGACCACCGACACCGGAGCTCCAACCTCGGGTGCTCTGGAAAACAATGGGAAAGGCGGTGAAGAACAGGTAGAGGGTTCCGTAGATGATTGCGGTGTATATCGAGAGGCAAAGCACAATCGGCTCTTTAAAAAGGAGCACAAACGGCCGGGTCATCTATGGATGGTTTAAAACAATGGAAAAAGACGAAGCGTTCAAATCAAAACAACAGAACAAGCCATACAGGATATTCATAGAGAAAAAGGACGAACATTGATCTTGAAAATTTCTTTCTTTGTCTTGGTGTTTGCCTTGTCAAACTTGGAAATGTAGAATATCGTTTCGTTCGACTCCTTCTGAAGCTTCCGAGCCTTTGCTCGGAGCAGCGTGGGAGCATATGTCTCGGGGACACAGAAAACCGCGGTTATGTAGGTGACCATGGCAAACCCGAACATCTGTAGTTGAGCAGATGGCAACAAATGAGATCAGGACACATATCGTATTTAGGAAAAGGACAGGAGTGAGAATAAAACGTACCACCCAGAATACGTTTCGCCAGCCACTTTCAGCAGTGAATCCTCCAACGATAGGTCCAAGCACGGGTCCCAGGAAGGGAGCCAAAGCAAAGAGAGAACTGGCCGTGCCTCGCTCATGCATGCTCCACACTGTAGCGTTCGAACACGACATCTGTAAGCGACAAGCGGTTGTAAGACAAGCGATTTGAATTGCGTAGCGAAAACTCACTGTCAGCGATCGTTCCTCCACTGTTGGTCAAAGGGGCGGAACCAAAGGTACCGGCAAAGAATCGAGTAATGATGATAGTTTCAATGTTCTGGGCGCAAGCACCTCCGATATGGAACAAAGCGAAAGGCAGGTACGAGACAAGCTGAGAAAGTCAACTTGAGAGTTAGTGGATTGTTTCATAATGGCACTGCATGGGATGATAGAGCACTCACAAAGATGGGCCGTCGACCATACATCTCGGATAGAGGAGCCCATATTAAAGGTCCTACACCGAAACCCAAGACGAAACTAGACGGAATAGTTCAAATTGACGGAAGGTGAGTTTGAGAGGAAGTAATAGTACAAGTAGGCGGGTGGAGACTTACAGAGAAATACCGAGGATGATGACTTCTTCGCTAACGAGAAAATGAGCATAGATCTGTCGAGTCGCTCCACTGAAAAGAAGAGGCAGAGATAAATCACGCTGCTCAGAAACCAAGCGACCTGAAATGATATAGTACGGGTCTTGTTACTCACGAGTATGCGGACGAGGCAAATGCTGGAGAAGGATTCAAAGGACGGGAAGAAACACATATGAACAAGAAGCAACAGATACTGATTAGTAAGAGAGTTTTGCGGCTCGGGGAAAGAGAAGGACATGCCGATGCAAAGCGTGTTGATTGCGGTCAACGCCGTCTGGAACCATCTGATTAGAAAGTAATAAAAGAGAAAGAAAAATCAACAAAGCGCGTCAAACGGATGGAGCAACTTCACATTCGGCTAGATACGAACTTGTAAGACTAGGAATTTCATTGCAACCGATTTCAAAGTAGCCTTAGTAGGAATACTCAACAAAAGGGAAAGAGACTAGATAAAGCTTTACCTTTGACCAATTATAGGGATCTTCCTTCTCACCAGGTAACCACCCAACAACAAATGGGTCCTGCTCTGTTCCGCTTCCAGGGTAAGGCGACTCAGTCTGAGCTTTTTCATTCTCAATGGCTTCCGGCTTTTCTAACAAATCCGGCTTGGCAACACGGTGTTGGCTCGGTTGATCATGAATTGTCGGTGTGGGTGACGGAGACGGTGCACGGCTGATGGTCTCGCCAAGGATTACAGGAGCGGAATTTGTGGTGGTCATTTGGGAGGAAAATAGACGATATTAACAAGAAAAACCCTTGATTGGACGAGTTATGAGTGATTCCACTGTAAAGACCAAAGAAGCCTAAAGACCGGATGGAGGAGTGATAAGAAAGGAGTGGCAAGAGAGAAAAGAAAAAGAAACAGAAAAAGAAGAAGGAGAAGGGGAAAGGAAGAATGAAGAGAGCAAGACAGCAACGATAGCAACGATATTTAGTTCTTATAGATTTGTCTTCTCTTCCCTTCTTTTCGTTTCTTCCTTCTGTTTATCAGTTTGGTTCTTAGCTGCTTCCTTGGAGACGACAAAAATGAGAGGATTGAAAATTCTGTGTTCGGCAAGAAAGAAAGCCGGCCGATAAGACCCGCAAAGGATTTCATCCACAGCCGGTTAATTCATTAGGCGGTGGTTTTTAACAAGCTTCCGGCGATTCTTAGCGTCATTGATCATCAGCAAGTCTGACTCAACAAGGAAAACGTGAATGTTCATTTATCATCCCTTCTTACTCTCACTCTTTGTATTCTTCTTGACCAGCCGACACCGGGTCATCAATCCAATCACTAAATCCCATCCAGCTCGGCGTGTTTGGTCGGCAGAGCATCCGGGAAATATTTGTATACCAGTGGGCAAACCTGAAGGGGCTCGCATATGGGTTCTCGCCTGAATTGTCTTTTTGACGGGAACGTCTGCGGCGTCGCCAGAATGTTAAAATATTGGTCTTTTGCCGTCTCTCGGTCGAACGTAAGGCCGAGCGACGGATCTGTTATGAATGATAACGATCGAGAAGATTTGCAGACAAGATACAAATTTAGTCAGAAAAGAAGTAAGACGTCCGAAATGTCAACGTCACAAACCTCTTCGATCGTGGTTGAATTTTTGACCATAAGCTGCCAAGAGACTTTCTATCAGTCTTCCTGCTTAAATTCAAACTTTTTTCTCCTAATTTAATTATCATCTTCCGGCCTAGATCCCACTCACCCTGATATGATAGGTCATCAATGTCCCAACCGGCCAGATTAGTAAAATTGAAAGCGAAAACACGACAGCGCTTCCCGGATCTTCACTTAACGCTCGTCGGAACGACCGACCGGCGTCTTGTCTGGTAAGCAAATATAGATGGATCGCTGACCAGACGATCGCGTAGACCAAACACAGAAACGAAAATACAACACAAGCGATAAACGAGGTATAATTCCGACGACCAACACAGGTATGCAAATAGGTACAGTGGTGATCGATCTGTAGGAGAGACCAAAGCGTCAAAAGCTGGTCAACCATCCAGATACTAACAGCTCAGTCTAGACGATACAGAACAAGAACATACGCCTTCTACACAGTTACCGCACTGGGAGATCAAGAGCGAGAACAAGAGTCAATTTTAGCTCATGATCTATTATCAGCTGAATAGCACAAGAACTTACTATACGGCAATGACTTGACCTAGGCGGTCGATATATACAACATGTTTCGCAATATTTTACAGTCACTCTGCCATGAATGTAAAACAAACAAACAAAAAACCATGAGCCATGAGAGAAAAGTACATTCTGAACTGTTTTGCACGAGACCAAAGTGAAAGCCAAGCCTCACCTTCCTGAGCGAACTCGAAGCTCCTTGGGAAGAGGAACAAGCGACCCGGTAGACGCCGTAGGAGCTACCACTGGGAATGGATCAAGATTTCGAGGGATGATACCTGGATCTCGAAACGCCTATCATGAAAGAATACCCAAGCGGATCTTATATATTAGCATACTGAACCAATCCTCAAACTAGACTCGCCTGATCAACCTACCGTCCCCAACATTGCTCCGAAACTGACTCCCCAGATCCAAAGGAAAAC
>MVAI01000150.1:0-48557 GCA_014825565.1 Phaffia tasmanica | reverse complement strand
GAGAGGCTGAGAAGCTGAGCGGCCGACAAGCTGACGCGACTGGGGGAGACGTGGCCTCTGTCTTTGACGCGCCCAAACGCGTCTCGGATGGACGCGCCGACCGGCTGGTGCTCTCTTTCCTAGTCCTTTCTCTAGTCCTCTTCCTAGTCAGACTACAGCCAGGACTAGACCGATCGTCTAGCCATCCAGCCGAACCGCGTGTCTCTCGGACGCGTCCAATATATTCCACAACGCTGCCATTATATTCTCAGTCGCCATTATATTCCCCGCCCATTTCCTTCCCCGCCTTCCCGCCTCGTGGTCATTCTCACGACGCGTCCGTCTGTGTGAGCGACCGACCGGGACAAGGACTGGGCCCGGTCGAGCAGATACATAAAGGGTGGGCGCGTGTGAGGGTGTGCTGACATTGTTTCTTCTTTCTTCTGACTGTCATCATCTTAGCTACTCTCACTTAGCCTCTTCACCAAGCACCCAGCCAACCAGCCAACCAGCCAACCAACCAGCCAACCAACCAGCCAACCAACCAGCCAACCAACCACTCACTCATCCACCATGGCCCGAACTAAGCAAACCGCCCGAAAGTCGACCGGAGGAAAGGCTCCTCGAAAGCAGCTCGCCACGAAGGCAGCCCGAAAGACTGCTCCTGCCGCCGGAGGTGTCAAGAAGCCTCACAGATACAGGTCAGTCTTTGGATGACTTTGCCTCTTTCTTTTTTTTTCTATGCTTTGCTTTTTTTTTTCTCTTTGCTTTCTTTGCTCTTCTGTGTGTGCCTGCTCAGTGACTGACATCCCTCTGCGATACCCCTACAGACCTGGAACAGTTGCCCTTCGAGAGATCCGACGATACCAGAAGTCGACCGAACTCCTCATCCGAAAGCTGCCCTTCCAGCGACTTGTCCGAGAGATCGCCCAGGACTTCAAGACGGATCTCCGATTCCAGTCTTCCGCCGTCATGGCTCTCCAGGAGGCGTCTGAGGCATACCTTGTGTCGCTGTTCGAGGATACGAACTTGGCAGCCATCCACGCGAAGCGAGTGACAATTCAGCCGAAGGATCTCCAGCTCGCCCGACGACTGCGAGGAGAGCGAGCTTGAGCAGCTACGCTTCAACCTTGTATCCTTCCACGCAACCCAATCATTTTCTATTTTCTAAGCCGAGTCTTCTCTCGAAGCATCCTTGCACGAGACCGTGACAAGTTGCTCTATATATGTATGGACAACAGTTCCAATATACACTTGTAAATTACTCTATAATTTCTTTTGCAGTTTTGTTAAGTTGCCATTGAAACACGAAGACTATCTGAATGCCACTTATGATACGTATGATGCCAAATTTTCATATCGCATTAATTTTACACACGGGATTGTTTATTAGGTTGAAGGTTTAACGGTTGAATGTCAAATCTATCTGTCGATACTGATTGTCTATCATAAGGCACCACTTATGTGAATTGGTTCATCCACCGAGCAGAAGTCTGTGCCTTGCTCATCTTTGACCATGCATTGGAACACCCTTTATTATCTGCATACGTTCAACCAAATCCATCAACTGTTATCACCTCGCTCTCTTCTTTCGCGTGCTTCTTCCGGTCATCGTTGTATCGACGACTTCTCATGGGCCAGTGCCACTCTATCTCTTCACTTGCTCACGCTCATCCTTGTTCTTTATCAATCACAGTCACTCACATTCCTCCCACTAGTTCGTTCAGATCAACTCATGATATGTTACGTTTGATTGGAGGTTGACCATGCTTGCCGAGCTACGGTGTCTTATCTTAAATCTTGGTTCGTTCAGATGGACTTAAAAATATATCTTATGAGTCCGACAAGGTAGACCACATCGATAGACGATTACAAAGGGAACCTCAGTCATCTTGTCAACTACTGCATTCGGGAAAGTCTATCAGGGCGCATTATGCTCATGTTGCGATATCTGATCAACGAGTGGACCCTGATGTTACGCGACGAACTAAGAGTTTCTCGCAATCTACAATCTTGCATACAGATATATCAACTCCTGGCTCGCGTCGGATCGCTTCTCTCGGAAGATGTGAACGCCTCACGATTCCTGTAGCTTCCTTGAGGAATCACTGTCGCGCGATCGATCCTTCTTGCTCCCGTAATCCTTGTAAAATATCTCATCCTAAACAACTTCAGCCGCGCTCGTATCCATCAGGTGACTGTATCATGGTCGATGACCAGATACGACGGGCCATAGCTCTTCCTCTTCCTCCAAACCATCTGGATCGACCTTTCTCATCTGAATCAAAGCCATCAAAGGAGTATAAGGAGTATTATGTCCTGAACACATGCTCTCAAGTCCCGGCAAGGTCTACCTGGAAATTCTCAGAATTAGAGGTGCGATACGGAAGAGCCGTCGAGTATATCTCTACTCTGGCTATACGAAAACGGAAGAACGATAGTCCAGATGATGGATGGCTCTGGATACAATAGTGGGATTGAGAATTTTTTTTATCTCACCTGACTAGAGTATGTATAAGACCAGGTTATTTGTTGTCCTTCTTTGCTTCAAATTCAGTTTTGCTTTCTTCACCTTTCTTCGTTTATCTACTAATTTTCGTAACGATACCATACTTTTCAAGTACACTCTCTAGTTTTCTTGAGCAAGGCTCGTCCTGTTTTATGATTCCATACTTTTTCAAAGCTGCCTAATTGTTTTATATACACCTCCTCCTTTTTACACGATATACACACTCTTTCGATGATAGATTATGCTACTAACGAATTCTCAACTTGTGAGATTAGATTAGATTGTTACAGGTTTAGTATAAAGCTTATGGTTACGGTCAGCTTAATCACACAGCCATCACTATGCTTTCCTCCATGCACACAGCATCGTCTCTTTCCTTCGACATCATCGACATCATCACCTCCTTCCCCACTACCACCACTACTACTACCACTACTACCACCACTACTACCACCACTACTACCACCACTCCTACTGAAAACGCTACCCACTAGTAGATACAACGTCACTGATGTCGAGATTAACGTACATCCTTCTTCTAGCTACCATAGGTCTCCTTTGCTTTGGGGGTAGCGCTAGAGCATTCGGAGCTGGAAACATTCCCTCGTACGTTCCAGTCTTTCTGCTTTTTTCATCGGCACAAGTGCTCACTTAGGAGATACTATTGAATACTTATATCCTCCGTCTGATGTGGTTACAGATTCGCTTTTCTGGAAGGCAAAGCTTTCAGACACGGGGATATTGAGGACGTCCTCGTGGATTTAGCCAAGAAATCTGGTCGAGGTGGATTTCTTGGGTTGGGAGGGGCAACGAAGTTTACTGGCTTGGACGTCAAGAGGGTTTACTTCGGAAACTGTAAGCATTTTCCCCACTCATGTATTTGTCTACTTCTTCGATTTGCTAATTAGCGTGTTCTCCTTCTGTGCGTTTAAATCTGGCTTCCTGGTTGTGACTAAATAGGGCTTCGGGATTATAGTCAGGCTATCGATGTCGCTGCATTGAAAAAAACGAATGTACAGACGATTATCAACTTGTTGATGGCTCTGGGCTTCATGGCCATGGGGTATGCGACCGCGGAGTTCGAGGTAACCAAGGAGCGTCTTGGAGTCTATCTACCTGTGCGTATTTAAACCGTATACCATTGCGTAAGAGACACGTTCGGGTTTAGATATCACATATCTCACGTTGTTATATTCTCATTCATATCTTGGGTTAGGTGGAACACATCGATAGTTCGTATCCATCTTCCTCCTTCTTTCTGTACATAATTGACATGAACTCATTCGGAGTGACTTCTTATTATTCATAGACCCTAAAGGATATGCCGAGGTAGATTCTCCTCGTCAGATCATGTGCCTGAGGGTTTACTAACTCTTTGCTCGTTGGTTACTATTTCTCACAATTTAGGGAGAAGATGCACGACAGGTATGTTCTCCCTCATTGTTGGTTCAATGTGATCGTTACTCAAAGATATTTCTTCAAAACGTAGTATGATCCTCGACTACGACCACCTGTTAATCCTGAAGAACTTCATATTGATACCCGGTAAGCTCCCCTACATTGATCTGGCGTATCAATCTAATATTTAAGCTGACTCAAGCGCGAGGCTCTTCTTGGATTAGAACGGGAATGAAAAACTATATCGCCAATGAGAATGGAAACTGGGATACGTCTAAAGCTCTAGTCCGAAGAACAATTGAGCAGTGCATCCATCATGGACGAATGAGCCGAGCACGTGGTACGACTACTTGCATATTCTTCAAGGGTTAAGGAGAGGCTAGCTGACCATATTTGCATGGAATTCTCAATTGACAGGTAACGATGATGATGAATATGAAGCTTACAGGCTTTTGGGACAAGCCATGCATACCCTTGAGGATTTTACTGCTGTAAGGGCATCCACATTCATATATAACTCATATTCCCTCGTTTCGGTTTTACTCGCGCTCATTCCAACCTCGGTCTGTTAATCATTCTTTACAGCACTCAAACTTTTGCGAGCTCGCTTTGATCTCATTAGGTTACCACGATGTATTTCCTCACGTCGGACAAAATGCGAGAATCAAGGCACCCAATGGACAGATGGTTCCTCCTTTGGTCACTGGGTAGGTCCACTAGTCTCTTCGAAATAAGAAAAATGTTGAAACAAGCTCAAATCTATGAACGGAATTATGCAGAACGTTCGGTGGTTCCGACTTCATCCATTCATTGGTTAGATTTTCTCGCTTACTCGTCTCATCGCCATATTTTCTCTGGCTTAAACTGACTTGATACATACATCATAATCACTTCAGCTTGGAGAAGCTGGAGATCATCTGAGCGAGGCATCAATCTCAGACCTCAATCGATCTATCAATAGAGCTCGATCCGATCCGGCCAACTCGGATTCTGGACTCCGAAACCTTTTGCTACAGATGCCAGGCGGAGAAGGTCAGGCGCTGAGTCGAGATGTCGATGCGATTCGGAATGGATCTTCAGGAGATCCAAATAACATGTCTCCTCAGCAGGTTTGTCCCTTTGTCTGTTATTTTGAATTTGGCAGATGTTTCCCTTGTTCTCATCACAAGGGTTTGACACCGTATGTTGGCCAAACTTCATATTTTGCAGCTCCATGCTACTCTTTGGAAAATCTTAGCTTTCAGGGATAGGGTCTCAAAAGGAATTTCGATTACCATCGAGAAGATTCCGGGTCTCAATTCTTTGGTTGAGAAGATTACAAATTCGCTTAACGTTTTCGTCTTTACTAGTCAGTTTTCTACTCTATACAAAAGTTGAGAATGACGCTCTAGGATCTCTGATGCCTTATCTGTTGTTCTCGTTCTAACCAACAGCCATTGAGCCTTTCTTGGGTCCTATCCTTAAAAGTTCTACCTCGGGTCTATCCAGTTTATCACAGCAAGTGATCGACGATCCTGGTTCGTCCTCTGCCTTGAATTTACCTATCAATTTTCTGAACAATCAAATAACATGATCTTCATATACGACAGACCAATTCGCTGTATGTATCCATCTCTTTCGAAATTTAGTACGCGTCGATCTGGGAGGAGAAGCTTAGCAATTCTTGGGATACACTTAGGTTTTCGACAACCCCAATGCGGATGATCCCACGCACTCGTTTTTGTCCAAGGACCATTTCGGTTCGTTTCTTAATTCTGACCAATTCTTTCAGGCTTCCCAACGAAATCTTGATCCAATACAATGGTTGTATGACTTTTGATTATGCATCTTCAGGCCTTATCTTGAACGAACCGGCTGGAAATTTGGCTCGAGTAAGTAGACGATATATCGATTGTCAATTGAGCAAGCAAATTCTGAATCCACTACTGTGTTTTTCAGATCAACATCACACATGCCGTCAAACTCATTGTTGAAGGTTCGTACCCCAAACTAGATATGTCATTCCCTTGGTTCTTTGACTGATGTCATGATTTTCCTAATTCTGATGTTTTTGTATGCAGCTTGGGACGACACGAATATCGATCCTCGAGGTACGTACTCTATCAAGAACTAACTGAATTATTTTCTCTTTTCTGATCGATCACTCTTCGATGCCCAGCAAGGTGTTGGAGAGAAAGCCTGGGAATCAGTTTTCCACCCAATGTTTTATGATAGCCGATCTCAAATTCAGAACGAGATGATGTCGGTTAGTCGTTCGTTTGCATATGCAATCTTCGTCAGAACAACTGTAACCTGACGCTAATCACAATGAACGAATAAATAAAACATTAGTACATGAAACAATGTTCGTAAACTTCCCAACTTGATATCAGAGTATTCCGGCAACTAGTAGTTTATTCGTTGTTTTGCGTTGCGGCGCCTGCTTAGGGATCGAGTCTCAGCCTAAGAAGCAGGAGATATTGAATAGGTTGACGAAAGACAGTGTTCGGACGAACAATAACCGACGGATCGGTGATACTAGTGGAGGTACCAATTCTCATGATCACGTAAGGATTCGAGCTTTGTCACTTTTTCTTTTTCTTTCGATCGTCTTTTAACGAGCTGATCAATTTCTATGGATCATCATGTCTTGTGATATGATCTTCAGGGAGGTGTCCCTTCGCAAGGTCTGCAAGGTTCGTGCCCAGGAATCTTGGTCTTTCGTTATTCCAACAAGTTCCTTTTAGATGTATGAACGACTGATGTGACTTGCAACTTGCTGAACCATTCAATAGGTGTTCTGGCTACGCACAACGTTCATGTCCCCGGAGCGACCTACCTCAATCAAGGAACGGCCTTCATGTCCTCAATGACTGGTTTCCAATCGGCCAATCCTGTTGTCTTTAGGGATGAATCTTCTAACCAGAATGTTTACAACTCAGGCCCTCCCCAATCGTCTTACCAAGATAACACTGGATACCCTGGCGTTCAACATCATCAACAGTCCCAGCAGTCGTATCAGCAAGGTCATTCGTTCGGAGGCGATCAATATGGTGCGCCTCCGCCATTCGCCTCTCATCAGAATTCATTCCAGCACCAACCGTCTTTCGGTGAAGGTGGTGAGCACCCTCAGTTTGGTGGAGGTCCTCCCGGCCATGGCCCACCTCATCATGATCAGCATCAGCAGCACCAACCGTACCAGCAGCAGAACCATCAAGGTGGTCCACCTTATCAGAATTTTGATCCTGGATACGGTCAAAACTCGAATGGCGGAGCTTGGTAGTCAGCGCCATGTCTTATAAAGATTTCTGAAAGAAAGGTTTAAAAATGGTTCTGGTTCTGTTCTATAATTATTCGGATCATTTTGATCTGGTCTTGCAAGTATGACTGTTCACAATGATGTTTCTTCACCAAATGTGTTTGTTTGATGAACTCCAACGATCATGGAATATTTTTATACTGCAGCTGGTCTTTTCACAAAGACTAGACGGATGGCCAGAATCGTTTTTCTAAATAAACAACTCTTTTGAAGGTCTTGATAAAAGTCAAGATGAAACAAGGAAAAACAAACGAGTTTAGATGCCTAGCAATGCGGATGGCATAAGCAGATTAAACAGAGAACAAACCTCTTCACATCTTTTCCATTCGTCACTTCCCTCTTTCAATTCCAGTCGAGCGACTGCCTTTTCACAATCAGACACAAAGACCTTGAATTCGTCGCAGGTCCAGTTGTCGATCAACAACGACAATGCTTCTTTAACGGGTTCAGACGATGAAGAAGCAGAAGGTTCGTTGGACGGGGTTTGTTTGCCCGCGTGTGTCCATGCCATGAAATAGAGCTGTCCGGGTTTACAGAATCGTACAAAACGTTAAAACAGGGAGCTCAACCCAAGCAGCAGGCTATAGAAGACATAAAAAGGACAACTTACACGTTCCATCGCCCACAGGAGGACGATTCCTTCATCCAGGTTACCCTCAGCGCCCGTAGCAATCAAAAAGTCTACATAAGACTTTGTGTTTTCATTCATTCTTGAACCGGTCACGAGTTCTTCGGTATCTTTTCCTTGAGAGTTCTTTTCCCGAAGATAGTTGGCAGGCTGGTGAACGTTTAGTCCGAAACGAACGCCCAGAGAATCGAAAAAGCCGGTCTCTCTAACGACATTTTGGAGAGCGAACGAGAATAGGGTCAAGTCTTCTCGAGAAGACGGAGAGGATAGAGGGAGCCGAGTTATGAGTTGGGCTGTAGAAAGAAAAACAGAGATGATCAAACAGAGTCTACAAGAGAACAACGGCTGAAGATTATGAATGACATAAGCTTACCCATGAACTTTGGGTCTGAGTTGCGAGAGAACAGAAAAGACTTTTTTGATTTAACATCTGTCGGTAAAACTTAAGTGGGACTATAAGGCAACTTATAGGAGCTCACATCCTTCAAAGGCATAGATTCTAAGAAACAGAAGAGAGAATCAAGAAGATTTGCATGTTAGCTTCTGATGGATGGATGGAAAATGGAGAAAACGAGGACGTACTTGTCTTGAGTCAAATAATCAGACAGAACCTCGGTTGAGATCTCATGTTTTCCACATTTCTCTAAGAACGAAGCGGTAGTCGCAAGCTTGACATCGTTGGCCTATTTTGTTGTTGAAAAAGGTCAGAACAATTGATCTAGATAAATCTGATTGACAACTGTCTGGTGCACTTACATATCTATCTAGCATACACTGGGTAAAGCTACTCATGATGGACGTTGAGGATAAAAAAGAGATGAAGACGGACGAACATTCACGAACGCACGAATATTCCCAATCTAATCAGCATGCAACATGCGACGTTACACGAGTGACTAGAACAGTTACAGTTATTACATAAGCCACACTGGTTACAATCCTTACATGAGGTATCGGCCTAATCCGTCGGCTTTGTCCGCCTTGCCAATCTAACGTCTTTACATACTTCCATCCTTTTTTTTTTCTTGTTTCCTTTCTTCATTCTTTTTCTCTTTAAACAACACCTTGAATTGGTATCAAGTGGACCTGCTGCCTTTCAAGTTAACTTGTGAAATAATCTACTCACATGATGGCTTCAGCAAGTACTCCTCTACTCAGCGGAACTCGGCAGGCTAGCGGTACATCTGCCACTCCAACCTACGGAGCAACAGTGTCAGACGACCACTGTGATACTGATATCGAAGCACGATCGATAGACCCAGCACAAGTGAAAAATATACCCACAATAGAAGAAGAACTGCCTTTCAGAGAGATAGCGTTGCTTTGCTCCGGTCTCTGGACTAGGTTTGTCTCTCCTCGTGTGTATCTTTCTCCTTCAGTATGAGAATCTGATATCACCTCAAACGAGACTTTTCTAGTGTGTTTTGCTCAGCTTTGAATGCTAGTATCACCGCCAACCTTCAGGTTGACATCGGATCATACTTGTGAGACTGACTCATACGTCCTTCTTGGATTTTTGAAGGCAAATCTGACTTATCGTACGCGATCTGCACCAAACAGTAAAGCAGGACATCTGGCCTCATGGTTGGGAGGCTCCTACCTCCTCGGAGTCGCAGCTTTGACACGTAGGTTTCTCCTCTGAGTCATGATTCATATCGACCGCCCAGTATGGCGAAATAGAAGATTTAATAGATTAACACGAATTTTGACATCTCAGCGCTCTGGGGAAGACTCTCGAATATTATCGGCCGTCGGTCCGCTATCATCTGTGCCATGCTACTCTTCTCTACAGGTACCTTGGGATGCGCAATCGCTCCTTCAATGTCTTTTATCCTGGGTGCAAGACTAGTCGCTGGATGTGGTGGTGGAGGGTTTGTACCCTTTTTTTTTTTTTTTTGATGAAAAAGAAAAAAAAGTACTTAGCCTTGCCTTTGGCAGTATGTAACTGAAGCTTATATGTTCTGGACAAACGATCATCAATTGGTTTCATAGACTATTAACCATCACCGCTATTATCACATCCGACCTGGTTTCTTTGAAATCTCGAGGTCTCTATCAAGGTCATTCTCTTTCTTAATAGCTATCCAATCAATTTTATCTTATCTACTAAACTAATTTGGTTGATTGTTTCCTATAATTACAGGCTATGTAAACCTTTTGTTCGGTGCGGGCTCAGCGACAGGCGCCGTTCTCGGTGGGTCGGTCGCAGACAAATTTGGCTGGAGGTCTGTCTGTCTGTCTTACTGGAATTAGTGTTCCTTGGATAGACTTAACGCTGTTCTGTGCAATCTGTTGTTGTTTTTCGTAAAAAAGATGGGCCTTCGGAATGCAAGTTGTTCCTCTGGCAATCTCTTTCTTTCTCATTGTGTGGAAAGTCAGGGTTCCTATGAAGCCTACCAACGAGACTTCTCTTCAACTTCTTAGACGAATCGATTGGTACGGTTTCGCCTCGATCCTAATCTCGGTCAGCACAGAGCCTCTTTTTTTCTTTTTCTTTTTCTTTTTTTCATTATACGAAACGTCAAATCATTGCATAAACTCACTTAGTATCAAGAACGTATAACACCATCAGATCACAAGCTTAATGGTCTCGCTATCCTTGCATACTTCATCCAACCTTCCCTGGTCTCATCCAGTCATTTACTCGTTGCTCATCGCATTTGTCATCTCTACTGCAACTTTCTGGTATGTAGAGGATTATGTGGCTGAAGAGCCCCTAATCCCACTGAGTCTATTGAGAATGAGAACACCTGGTTGCGTCTTAATGGCATTCATGATGCTTACCATGATGACTTTCGCTCGGGTTCGTACTCTTTGTTCCTCATTCCATCCCAGTGATATTCATAAATGGGAATTATCTCACATCTAATCTTTTCCGTGTTATTCAACAAAAGTTATTCATGCTACCCATGTATCTGCATATCGTCCGTGGCTACAATGGCTCCCAAACTGGTACGTCTCTTTGTCGGACACATGACTGATATACTTCAACACACATTAATTCAAATTCTAACGTCACCACTATCTTGTAACATCATCTCAGGCCTTATACTACTTCCTTCTTCCATTATCGGATCTGGTGGCTCTCTCTTTGCAGGATGGCATGTCCAAGTCTCTTTCTCTCTAAATTCGTATGAGCCAAACCTGATCTCCGACTCCCCCACAATTGATTTAGGTATATGCGCCATACTGGTTCATATCGATCACTTAACATCTGGTCTTGCCTTTTACCCCTTTACGCCAGTTTATCCTTCTTGACGTGGGGGGTAGATACGAACGTCCATCGGATATGGATCGAAACGGCGATCGCCTCTTGGGGAGGCTAGTTCCTTTTATATTTCTATCTTTAGCGTTTGGTAATCTTTTCCGGTAGAACACGGACTGACCGAAGAACGTCTCATATTTTTGTTTATGGGATCTTGACGATATAATAGGTGGAGTGGTCATTACAACTTTCCTTACTGCTCTTATCGCCTCGGTCGACAAAGAAACCATGGCGATATCGATCTCCGCCTCGTACATGTTCAGGAGTCTCGGTCAAGTTCTTGGTGTCACATTGACAGGAGCCTTGCAGCAAGGAGTTCTAGCTTGGAGTTTGAAAAATCGACTGGGACATGATAGTCGAATTCCAGAGGTCAGTCCCCTTCGACCTATCGTCATCTTATCAAACTTTCTCTTTGGTCTGACACCCTTTTCTGGTCATCCAACAAATTAATTAAACAAAACAAACATAAAAAAAATAAACAGATCATCAAACAGCCCTCTGTGATCTTTCCTATTCTTCCAGAATTTATCTACAAAGAAGCTGTGTTGGCGTATCTAACATCTATAGACGCTGTCTTTGCATTCGCCTCCATCGTTGGATTAACGATGATGCTTTGCGCGCTTGGAATGAGAAGTTATGATCTTCCGGGTAAATAGACAAAGTGAAGGAGTGTTAGGCGATAGTAGATGATGTGTTATTTCTTCCTTTATGAGGTTGACCGATAATTGTACATCCTTCTTTAAATATAGAAATGTTTTCACCTTTAGAAACTCATACCAGGTTTAATATCATAGCTTCATCATAGCACGATAATGAAAACACAACCTAAAAACAACATGCAATCCCTGCTTTGCCTGGGAAAATTGACAATCGGAATATCTCGTCCAGAACAGTGTGGACTGAGAAGATAACATATCTGGTTCCGGGGTGCCGATCTCTATATCCATCTCAGCCTCTAATCCAATTATGGTGGCCAAATGTGATTGTTGAGCTCTATATTTCTTGCCATGATCCGCCCGACGGAACGAGAGAAGATGAAGATTGAAAAGGCGATGAATCGAGAATCATAAATACTGCCGAGTGAGAACGAGAAAGCTACGCGAATGAATATGAAACTAAGCCATACAACGATATCAGGAGGAAGATAGAGATGGTGATATAAGATGTAAACCGCTCTACATAGGTAATCTATTCTTTTAGACTGTCCGCCGTCTTGTTTAGTGCCGCGATCTCTTCTTCCCCTAGTTTGCCTTCGACCTTGGCCTGCCATCGACCTTTTGCACCTCCTCCTTTGATCCTGCCTTGAAAGACATCGACCTGTTTAATGGCTTCTCCAAAAGCAGATACTAGTCCTGGTGTGCCTGAAAGATGAAGGGTCGAGGTAGAAGTGGCCTATGGTGAAGATGATAGTGAAGATGATCAATAACGGATGAAGATAGGCTTTACTATAACGATTGAGGCAGATGTAAGGACGAACAATAAAAGGCGTAGGCATAGCGCTAAGGACCAACAATCCCTCCTCCCCTTTTGCCCGATCATCCCAAACGGCTGTCGATACGGCTCCCAAAAAGTCAAGTCCTGTCGTCCCTTCATTGGTTTCCCTATGAACTACCTTGATCCATTTTTTTTCCTCCGTTTGTTCAGACCCAATATTCTTGGCTATCAGCCCGGCCAATTCGTTCTTCATCGATTTCAGCGCTTTGTCCGTTGATCTATTAGACTCAACAAGAGAACCGATTCGTTCGGGTAAGGTCTCGGCGGGAGCTCCTCCTAGGATCGTCGAGACGGACGAGAGAAGAAGAGTGGATTTCTGAATGTAGAGGGATAACCGAGTAGAGGTAAGAAAGTACAGCCTACGGGTGGTCGATGAATGAGGGGTCGTCTGAGTTGATAGGAAATAAGTTTCAGAGCACACTATAAGCTTGGTCACATATCTATTTGGTTGAGTAACGAAGGCTATCAGGAATTACCACTCACGGTTGGGACAATGTGAAGAGCTTGAAGGAGCGACAAATACGGAACATGCGTTCCACAACAACTGAATAGACACCCGATCTATCAGCTTGATTCTTAGGCACAAGCTATGAAGCACCGATCTTCTAAATGAGCAAGAAAAGAAAAAGAGGAGAGAAACGAACGGGTTTCGATCGACTCCATCGATCACGATCGTCCGGACGACACCTCCCTCATAGTCCTTAGGCATCGATTTGCTGCTCTTTCTTGATTCCTCCGTTTCTTGCTTTTGGTTCTGATCTTCCACCTCCACCCACACTCGAGTGGCCTCTCTAATAAGTTCGTTTGCTCTGCTTTCAGCCTGGGTGACTTGCTCCAGGGTGGGAGCTTGAGGAATCTCGACATAACATGGGTTGGGATACGGAGTTAACGACCAAGACAGAGTTGGGATAGATATGGAGTCGAGCAATGAAGACAGAAGGTGTTGGGACGTGTGAAGGGTCATCTGAAACATTGTGAGATGAGAAGACGTTTTGAGAAAGTTGATCTCGTATACAAATTAAGCAAGGGGTTACGCACAAGATCCATCCTTTTCTGCCAATCGACCTTAAGCTCAACCTTTTTACCAGCTTCAATGGACAGCTGCTTCCCCTCTGGAACCTCCACGAAATGAATCGCCTTCAGCCCTTTTCTTAACACATGAGCCACCTTGAGTTCTAGTCCGTCTTCAACGATCATAGTGCCCGAGTCTGAGGGTTGACCTCCGCCTTCAGGAAACAGGCAAGTATCGAGACATTCAATCTCGTAGATCATTGTGTCGGGAGTAGGCGAAAGAGAAGGCGTATCGATCGCTGCCTTTCGAGTCTTTGCCGGCTTTGCTCCTTTGGGTGGCGGAGGGGGCACAAAAAGATTCGATGAGAAAATTTCGGTTGACAACGTCTGTAGAAGTGGATCACCTGAGTGAGGGGATCGAAGATTAACATGATGAGAATGGTATTTAAAAAGAAGACGTGGCAGAAGATGACTCATTTCGAGAAACGCTGATGGCCAGAGATAAACTTACGCTGGCAGGCAAGCAATCCGACGTATTTATGATCTCCTAGGGGGAGTTGAATCGAGGACTGATACTTGACATAATCATCTGGAGTGACGATTCCTCCGTTGAGTTGGTAAGGTGGAGGTGCGCTGGCCATTGTAGATTGTAGATTGATATATACAACTTGATCGATCGGAGAGAGCAAGGTACTTGAAAGATGTTGAGAAAGACAGCACGACCATTGGTTGACTCGACCACTTACGAAATCATATTTCTAACTAAGTCTTTAAGTCTTAGACAACTAACCCCTGTTCCTGAACTCCTCACAACTTTGTTCGTTTCATCTGAGCAACACCAGTTTCAGATACATCCAAGATTTTAAATTATGATATAAAGTTCCGTCCTCCTCAAACAACCAGGTTTCAAAAGAAACATCAGAATGAAACTTGCTAAAACAGAATGAGTATATAACAAGAACCAACTTTCGTTTGAGCATCGACTTTTTCTTCTTCTTCCTTTCTCTTGTTCTCATCTCAGTTCTCCTTCTCTATCTCTTCTCCTTGTTGCCTTTTCTTTCAAATTCTTGCTTTTGCAATTTGTGCGATACAGAATCCACGCTGGTCGTAGCTATACACTCTTCTCACTCAACTATATCTTGGTTGCTCAACATCTCCTTCTTTTGATATTCGAGATCTCATCCTAGAGCGTCCTTTCTTTTCCATCGTTTTCATATCATCTTTTTTGCTACGATGATCGTTCCCTTCTCTACCCTTCCCATCGTCTTTCTGATGGTTACATCTGCTCAGGCAGACATGATCAAAGTCAGAAAAGGAGATGAATCCCATCAAAATCGCGGACACGTGCATTCCGACCAAGGACACCGACTTCAAGGCATCAATGCCACTCACTTTGCATCTAGCAAGCCATCTGGACCAGCCGTTAATGGAACTTCTGCTGGTGTATTTCCTACCAACGGTACTCAGTCAGCCGGGAACGTCACTTTTGGTGGCTCCATGAACGTTACTCTTGGCAGCTCTATAAACACTACTCTCCTAGGATCTTCCTATGAATCCAATTCTTCCAAAGTAGGCATTATTCCTTTGATCTCTTCTGTGAAAAGACCGTAGAGCTAATGTTTTCCTTTTTATTCACTTTGCTCCGGATAAATCGTTAAGACCGTCTACTCGACTCCTGTTCCTTCATCTACATATTCCTCCACTGCGGCTGAAGAGGAGGAGCTTCCTGACTGTGATGAGGAAAATGATGAAAGCTTGGTTTCTTCCGCTTTCTCTTCAGCGGCTACCTTTATGCCTTCTTCGGCTTCTGTGACTGCTACTACTCGATCTAGCGTTGTTAGCATCATCACCAGTTCCGCTCAAGTGGGATCAAGCTCTGCTCTCGCTAGCGCTACTACAACTCCAGCCGTCGTCGTCGCTGCCGTCTCTACTCGTACTCAGTCTTCTTCTGCTGCCTCCCAAACCTCCAGCACCTCCGCTTCTGCAACGGGAGCTACAGAATCTGATATTGCCGCATATTTGAAAGCTCATAATGATTTCCGATCAAAGTACAACGCAAGCGCTTTAACTTGGGATACGGAGTTGGCGGCGTATGCCCAAGCGTGGGGTGACAAGTGTTCGTTCAAACACTCTGGCGGACAATATGGAGAAAGTGAGAGCTTTTCTGGATCTGAATCTCTGTCGTTCTGAATCAGAACAACCAGCTGATGCTTAACTATGAATTGAACGATGGTATCAGATTTGGCGGCCGGAACGGGCAGCTACTCGATCGCATCAGCTGTCAAAGGATGGACTGACGAAGCCAACACATACGACTTTGTATGTTCTCCTCTGATCTGTGTGTGTGTGTGTGTGTGTGTGTATACAATAGATTCATCTGACTGACCCTATTTCATTTCGCTCCATCACGTCTTACTTGATGTCGGGTCTCACTACAATGGGTCTAGTCTTCGGGTGATTATGACCACTTCACTCAAGTGGTTTGGAAGAGTACTACCGCTCTGGGATGTTCAGCCTCTAAATGCACAGACCTTGATGCATTTGGTGCCAACAGTGGAGTAGCAACCTTCTGCAAGTCCCCACTTTCTTCTGCCCGCTTCATGCCATCAATTCTGCTGTTAACCAAAGCTCTTCTTTATCAACTTGTGTTCACATACCTATCAGACGTATGCTCTTACAACCCTCCTGGAAACTACTTGGGCGAGTTCAAGGAGAACGTGGAGGGTGTGACTTGCGCAGATTGTTAAATTGTTTTTGTCGTATCCACGGTATAAGACAGGCTGACTGGTTCAGCTGCGATCCGTTGTACGACAGTCTGCCTGCCTTGATCTAGGGCTTGTTTCTTTTGGCTTGAGTCTGTTTATCTGCTTTTCAATTTGGAGAAAGCAAGGCTTGATATACCATGGAAATTCCAGTTTCTTTTAATCAAGTGTTTCATCTTTCTTACATCTTTCTCTTCATCTGTCGCTCTAATTCATATTCTTGTCTTGCGTTCCGGTTTTCATCTCTCGATTCTTTCTTTCTTTCTCTTGATCCTGACGAGGACTGGTTCTTCCATCAACAAACCTATCAGCCTTGCTTCTTGATTCATGATCCATCGCTCGTATCTGTGGATCGCATTTCAAAGTGAGCTGATTAAAGGAAGAAGCATCTCATCCGTGTATATTACATCAAGTAAGATTAAACGAAAAAGAAGGAAGATTCGGCCCCCCATTTTTTTTCTTTCGACTATATGTTTTTAAAAGAGAAAGAAAAAGAAATTGTGGTAA
Organism: Phaffia tasmanica; assembly: GCA_014825565.1. Taxonomy (NCBI): domain Eukaryota; kingdom Fungi; phylum Basidiomycota; class Tremellomycetes; order Cystofilobasidiales; family Mrakiaceae; genus Phaffia; species Phaffia tasmanica. The sequence continues at coordinate 31,706 of MVAI01000150.1, read as the reverse complement.
CAGATATGTATGAAGAAGAGAGAGCAGACGTTACAAGCGAAAGAAGAAAAGACGATAAAAGAATGAAAGAAAGGAAAACGAAGATGAAGAGAAGGACGTATGCACAGAAAAGAGTCGAGAATAAACGAAAACAGATTTAGAAATGTTACGTGTAAGAAAAGAAAGAAAGAGAGGTAGTCCGAGAAAAAGATGGGGTAGAAATGATACAAACTCAACACCATGAACACACACGAGAAGAGTGTGATCCGAAACTGATTCGAGAACGAGATGAAAGAACGAAACCGAAGAGAAGGAAACTTGACGATAGAGAACAGGAGGGAAGGGATACGGGGGGAGGGAGAGAGAGGGAAGGAAGGGAAAGAGAAAGAGAAAGAAAGAGAAAAACGTCCGTTGAAGCTACAAAACAAGATCAAGACACAGAATTAAAGAGAAAGAACGAGTGGAAGAACAAGCGAAGGGGAAAGGTTGTCTCTCAAATCGACAGTGGACCTTCCCTATTCTTTCCTTTCTTAGTCTTCCACCACGAAACCAAGTTCCGCTTCCCACTGGGCTCCCGTTCGTTACTTCTTACTCTTCTAGGATAATCACTAGTACTCATCACACTCTCTTCCTCTTCTGCTCTGGTGCCGAATCGAATGCCCATTCGTGCCAGTCGCTCTCTTCTACGTCGTCTCTTCTCGATCGACTGAGTGGATTCTGTTCTAGATCCAGATGCAGAACTCAGCCCTCCCTCGCCATCAATGTCCTCATCCTGGGTCTGAAGTATCACCTCGAGAGCACCAAGTTCGTCTTCGCGGAGTTCTGGACCCATAAAGAACTTTTTGAGCCTTTGTTCAAGCTCGCCAACCTTTTTTGGTGGAGTCCCGGTAAATACTCGGTGGATGATATTGTGTTCGAATGCGTTCAGCAAGAACACGATAGATATGATCAGAGCGGGAAAGGTGGAAAACACGATGAATTTGACGTTGGGGTCGGTAAAAAACCAAGGTTCCCAGAATTTGCCGTCAGACGGATAATTTTTGTCGGGATTAATCTTTTGACCGTTTCCGATGGGCACTGAAGTGTCGTTTTTGTTGTCGTCGACATCCTTGGTGAGAGCGACAGCAAAGAACCAGCAACCTCCAATCAGATACAAGAGCGTGGTGATGACAGGGATCGCTGTGCGTATGATAGTGAGTAGCTGGTATGACAGCCTTGCTTTGAAAAATGGCTGCCTTGCAGGATTCGGAAGGGGTAGCAGATGATGGACCGGGCAGAGCAAGAGAGAAGACACCGAAGCGGCGATCAGAATGTTCGCGGGGACGATGATGTTTTGAAAGACGGCAAACAATTGAGGTTTGATGTCTGTTTTAATACACAAAGTACAAAGACGAAGAAAAAAAAAAAGAGCAGAGAGCATCGTCAGGAAAAAGAGGGGCCACAAATTCTGAGAAGGAGAAACGAAAAAGACAAGAACAACGAAGACTAACGTGTGGTAGCGATCAGGATGACAGACTCGATTACAAACCTCACGCTCGCCCCAAGCACAATAGCACTATTGCTCACGATGAGAAGAACAGGGATGAATCTACTCGCTCGCTTTCTGAACTTATATCTAGGAGGCGGATACCTCGACCACGGGGTAGGATCGGCAATTGCCATGTGAGCAGCCGGGGGAAATGTTGGCGGATGGTAAGAAGGAATCCGTTCACGGGAGATATGATCTGAATGAAAGGATGATGAGGCTGAAGGAGGATACAGTTGCGACGTTGATGAGGGAGGAAATGCTGAGGGAAGCTCCTGGCAAGAGACTTGCCGGGTGAGAACCCCGACTGGGGAGTCATCCTTAAGAATCATCGGAACAAGACCAGGAAGAAGTGGACCGGCCGGTATAGATGTTGATCAGGTGTCACCCCAAAACAAGTATGGATATGGATGTTCTTGCTCCTGTTCTTGTTTCAGCCTGACACAAGAGAGAACAAATGAAGAAGATAACGGAAAGAAAATAAGAGGGATCGAGAAAAACAGAAAGGATGGATCTCTTCTGAGGTCTGGATGAGGATGGTGATAGGTAGAAAGAGAGAAAGAGAGAAACGATGAGAATGAACCTCTCGAGGCGAGGGAGTCGAGAGGTTCGGGTAAGAAATTTAAATGAAGAATACAATAACTCATTACGAATTTTCTAGTGTCTTTCTCAAAATTCCCAATGTAATTATCCATCGGTTGGAGTAACCGTAACCAAAGATGAGCTAGTGACTGCGGGGTAAATCAATCATCCGTGACTTCTGCCAATAGAAGACTCTTGCTTGGAGGCAAGAAAAACAGATCTACATACGTATAGGCGTATATCTGTACAAGGTAGAGTTCTCTTTGGATATCGCTTTCAATCATCATACAAATATTATGTTTGACTTTCGTCATCCTTAGTTGTATCTCTTTGTATGTTATAGAACATTAACGGGTTTGATACTGCTATTCTGTGAATATCATAGACTAAGACTAGATCGAAGGAGCGCGTAACCCTAGGTCGTGAGATACCTTGATACTCTATTCCAAATCAACATCATTATACACATTCAGCATGGATCTTGCACCTATTGGAGCTCATTGTGGGTATTGTCAGACACTGGATCTTTTACCCATAACTTGCCTTGAATGTGCTCAGGTATGGACATATCTATTTTTATTCAGATTATAGCATCTTCTTTTTGGCGATCGAAAAGAAGGCTAATTCTTTGTTTTGAGGGCTCAAGGTGTTCTGCAGACATCATAGTCCTTTTACCGCTCATTCGTGCACTCGATCTGACGTGGGTGTCTCTCTCGTTGACCCCAAACGAGTCAGATCAGTAGAGAGATGTGTAATGAAGGAGTGTGAGAATCCGCGAATGGTAACTTGGAATGTACAAGACGGATCTGGGCCGAATGAAGGGACGGATGTTCTTTGCGAACGATGCCAACGGGCTCTTTGTTTATCGTTAGTTTCTCTTTTCTTTCGTCTCTTTTCGTAGATCAATATATGTAACACTTGACTTTCGTTGTATATCTACTTTCAGTCATCGAAGCCCATCGGCCCATGCATGCGCTGAACCTCCAAGCAAGGCTGAGATTAGCAAAGCTCAGACCAGGTCCCTCATTCAAGCCTCTTTTCCTTCAACTTCAACTTCCTCACGCACGAAGCCAGTACCTGCTCGTAAAAAAGTTTCGCCAGTTTTGGAGCTTCTAAAACTGAAACAGACAGCCAAGCCAGGCAGATCAGAGGTCAGAGATAGAACAAGAAGATGGCATTTAAAGGTCGGCATAGATCTTGAAGGACTTGATGTCAGAGACGGGAAGAGGGACATGCTGTACTACGAAAAAGTACGTCTAGCTTACTCCGTCCCCACGCGTATGAGTTTGCTCTACACTTCTAATCTTAAAAAATAACTGCATCTAAATATCGCAAGGACACGACGATTGGACAGATCGCTCAGGCGCTCGTCAGCAAATCTTCGATTATATATAACCCCCAAGCTGGACGTCCAGAGACGGTAAATACTATAGATAAAGTCAAGTAGATGCATATTTTTGATCTGACCACAGACTCTTTTCTGTTTTTCTGAGATATAGTTTGTTTACTTGTTGTATATCCCGTATGGTCCGTCGGGCTCAATAAAGGTATTGGAATCCCAGGAACGGATTGATAAGGCGGTAGAGGATGGGTCTGAAGTTGTACTCGTCAAGGGAACAGGATGGAGGAATAATACTGATGGATGATGAACATTGATGCTTATCACTGAGACTTGCTTGATTTGTATTGAAGGCTGGCGCAGATAGAGACGCATGTTGAAATCTTTGCTATCTTCTCATACATTTTCTTGTTGGATAGCACTCATATGATGACGTCGGTGGGTTTGAACCGCTCCGACTTGAAAAAGACTGTTATCTCTTCTTGATTCACGACTTTTCTTCCACTCATCCATCACCATCTTTCAAAATCTTCATACCATGCCTCTATTAAACCCATCTCCACTTGCGGCTCTCAAACAATCGACCCCAGACTTGATTGATGCCCTCTTTCCCAACTCAAGCCTTGCCCCTAAAGAAGAACTTCCCATTCACTTGCAGATCTCGTTTGAAAACGAAGTAATCGCGTATGGAAACAAACTCGATTTGAAGGCTGTACAAAAGCCACCCACTCATGTTGAATTCATGGGAGAACCTAACAAACTGTATACGCTAGTGATGCAAGATCCAGGTTCGTAGCATTCGTCCGTTCTAATAGGACATCTGACATGCAACGGTCTGATAAGCCATCATCTTCATTACCTCGCGCAGACGCTCCATCTCCAACGTCTCCTACTTCGCGTTCATTCCTGCACTGGATTAAGCCTAATTTGAAGACGCTCGACCCGGCCATTCTTCTTCAGCTCGCTCAGTCCGGAGAGGATGATCCTAGCACCACGACTTCCATCGTAGAGATCCCCGAGGAAGATCTTATGCCTTGGATGGCACCCTCTCCTGGCAAAGGAAGCGGAGTCCATCGATATGGTGAGTTCAATCCTTTTCATTCTATTTCTCTTATCAAAGACTTTCTCCCCAACACTTGATCCTTAGAAGGCAAAAAACTGATCTCTCGCATTCAATCTTGCCAGTCTTCGTGCTTTTGGAACAGCCTTCCGAAGAAGCTCTCGAGTTTTCTGATGATCACCCCTTGCGAGACTCAAAGTCTGAAGGAAGACAAAAATTTGATATTGAAAAGTTTGTCGCTGAATCTTTGGAGGGAGGCAAGTTCGTTGGAATCAACTGGTTCAACGTCATCGTAGAGTAATCGAGGTAATCTCACTCAAATCTGACTGTTCTGGTTCATTTGGGAGTCTCTTTGTTCAAGCGACAACTATTGTACCACTTTCTTATCACTTATTTAATTGCTAAGATATTAAACTCGGTACAAAATTTGTCGATAAAGCTCTTTGGATATCTAATAGCCGTCTTTCGTTGACATTCAAGAGGAATACCTTGTCAATATGTCCAAACTGAGAAATCTCTTTAATATCTCCGCCGTGTTTTATCTCCTCCTATCTCCTCTTATCTCCTCTTATCTCAATCACACAAAATTCAAAGCTGTGCTGTAACCAAAGTCACGCCATATAGTTTTTTGACATAATCCTTCAGAAACTTCATTTCTTCAGTTCAATCCAACTCGTCCATCATCACCCTCGGACTTTCGGGGTTTCTGACTGTTACAGGTCCTTCTCATTTTATTCGTGTCGGCTAAGCAGGCTACTAGCCAAAAATTTTTGATGTCTCACAACTTGAAGCGGAAGAGACCCGGAGCGACTGCTCCCTTAGTCACAGAGGCGCCAGCCATGAAGTTCTCTAACGCTTCCGAGTTTAGAGACGCTCTTAGGGATGCACCCTCTCCAGAAGTGACCAAAGACAGTATGTGACTCTTTCTATATATGTATAGACTTCGTGTATCGGTCCTCTTACTGGTTTCTGATGTGCTCTAATTCGTCTAATTTTGGGTTCTTTCATCGTTGTAGTCCTGTACGGCTTCCGAAATCAGATCACCGTCCGGCATGACGAAGTTATTACTGCTACGGATTCTAGAGTGAAGCTGGCTCATGAGTATCTCGAGAAGAGTCCTGGAGCACCTGAGGTTTTTGATGCTTGGGATTTGGCTATTTCTGTGAGGCTTTCTTTTTATTTTTCTTCTTCCGGTAAACTGCGTATAGCATGCCCCAGGTACTCATGATGTACATTTGTATCTTCGTTTTAGACAAACACTTCTCTCCTTCTTCCTCTTCCGCTATCGACTTTGACCGCCATAATCGCTCTGCTATCGCCCCTTTCTTTCTTCCACTCAGCTTTGACGCCGATTTTGAACAAGGTTATTTCCAGCACGATCATGCGAGCAATTGCTCAATATATTGCTGGAACCAGAGCTGACCTCATCATCACTGCCCTTCGAGCCTTGGGAGAGACTGTCAAAGTTGCCGATCGATGGGCGGCGAAAGTCTGGGAGGCCTTGGCCAATGCCGGGGGTATCAACTCTAAAGTCTGGGGAAAACTTCTTGGGATGAAGAGGAAAGCTCCTTTGGCGGAACACGGAAGAAACATCCCTGGCGGGACAGGAGCAGGGAACCCTTTGATTAAGCCAGACATCCGAACGCTTTCTATCAACTTCCTCCTCTCTTGTTTGGTGTCCTCTCATCTGCCCACCAAACTCGCTATCCTTAACCAGAGCTCGGTCATTCACTCGATGTTCAAACCAATCGCGGAAGACCATCCCTTGGTCGTTCAGCGACTTTTGCAGGGTTGGTGGGAGGTCTGGTTTTTGGAAAAGAGAATTTCAAGGGGAACTAAGGCGTCTGCCTTTGGGGTCGATGTCGTAGGAGAGATCCTAAAGCTTTATGAAAACTCTCCCTCTCTTCCAGCAAACGGTGAACAAGGCTTTTCTTCTCGGTATCTAGCCCATCACTTCTTGATCTCGATCCTGACTCTCCCAGGTGCTGGGCTCTGCTTCAGAGACAAGGGATGGTATCCTCGGAACTTCAACATGGATGCTACCTTGGATGACTTTGAAGAGGCTGGTGGGGAAAGGAGAAACGGAGGCGGAGTTCACAACAAAATAATCAAGGAGATCTTGCGAGTCGCTGGTGGATTAGGGCTAGTCGGAGAAGACAGTGAGGCTGAAGAGCTGGTCAGAAGGATCTTGACAAGCTGTCCGGAATTGGTCGCTGGGTTAGTTGTGCTCTTTCCTACTCATGTGTCTTGTCTTATAGTAATGAGGCTAATCGTTTTATCTTTCGTGTAACATCAGATACTGGTCTGGCTCTGGTATCACCCTTGATCCTCGTCTGTCCTCCAAATACTTGATCTCAAGTGCCCATCTGTCGACTATCGTTTCTCTCCCTATCCCTGTGGAGACATTTATTGCGCCAGTATCTTCCTTATCCGCTCCATCTACTTCTGCCAGCATTCAGCCTTCATACAGGTCTATCCCTCCTCCTCTTAACTCTATTGTCGAAAATGTTCTCCCCTCGATTTTCCCCAAACAGTTCTCCACCAAGGGTCTTGTTTCATCACACCCGCTTGTTCAGCAGACCACTGTGGTCACTCTCTCTAGGTGTCTCACCAAACTCCAAAAAGTTTTCAACGTCTTCAAAGAGATTGAGACTTCCTTGGAAGAGGGTATTAACGGCTTGTGGACTGCTCGGAGAAAGGAGCTTGAGAGAGAAATTAGGAAAAGAGTTCCGGATGTGGCTACCGTCGTAGGTTGTGCTGTGGCCGCCGCTCGAACGAGCGGCGAAGCTCAAGGATCGGAAGAGTCCACCCGAGCTTCTATCTTGACGGAGGCTATTCTAAGATTACTCAGTCTTTATCAGATCACCTTGCCTGGATTGATTGCTGAGGGAAAGTTTGATGTAGGGAAGCTTCTCGTCTCTGGAGATGGTGGGAAGGGTAAAGGAAAGAGCGAAGGTGAGGGTGACGACGATAAGGAGATGGAAGGTTGGGGATTTGCGCGAAGTGATGTGTTTGGGGTCGAAGCTTTGAGTCAGTTGCATGTGTTGAGGCTTCTCAGAGAGGGAGGTGATCTGGCATGGGGCAGCAAGGCCGGTATGTCTCTTCCAAAGTTATCACTGGCCCCGAACACTGATTTGATTCTGACTCAATTAACCTTCCTTTTCGTGATAGGTTCTTCTCCACACACATACATTTACCACCTTCTTGCCCTCTATCTCTCGACTCCGCACAAAACGACTCGGGCATACACTTCGACGCTAATCACTCGCCTTCTATCCTCATCTGTTCTGTTCGAGCATGATCCCTCCGAAGTCGAAGTCTGGCTGGAAGCTATGCGAGGTGTCTCTCGCTCGGCATCTTCTACTCCTACCAGTCTGTCTGAGGCACAAGCAACTCTTCTTGCTTTCTTGGATGATTCGATCCGTCGGTGTCTCAAAACACCTTACAAATATATCGAGGATTCTCTGGACTTCATTTATGTTCCTATGGCAGACCGAGATCAACCTGTTAAAGCCAGGAAACCATCTGAGGCACCCTCGCCACTGTTCATGACTGTTATTGAGCAGCTCAAAGCAAAGATTAAGGTGAAACTCCTTTCTGGTTCAGAAGCCGTCATCATCGGTGGTTATATCAGACGGCTCGCGTTCTTGATGATTGGAAAGCAGAGTGATTTGGGTTGGTCTAATGAAACCTCTTATAAGCTAGATGCTTGTTTGAGGGATTTGGAAGGAGAAGAGAAGAATTCAGAGATCGGATTGCTTAAAAAGCAGTTGACGTTTTTGAGCACCGCTGGAATCTTCCATTACACAGCCGAACAGCAAGAACAAAAGAGAATGAGTGTAGAAAATAGTGAGTTATTTCATCTTACATTGCTTGATCAGGAAACCTCACTGATTGTGTGATTCATCGCTAGTCTTCGCAACACATCCCATGGACTTGGATCCCTTCCATGGCAACATTTGGTCCAACCTGCCGGCTCAATCTGCACTCCCCTCAGGCGCCACTTTTCCTGTCGTGTTCCTGCATCTTCCATTCGATATGCTTTCTGATCCTGTCAAGACAGCTCGAGCGATTCGATTCCTTCCACCGCGCTCTTCTCTTTCTCTGATCCGAAGAGCTTGCCAATTAGTTCTCCACCGAGTCGATGGAGTCCTCCGATCCCAGGATAGTGATTCCAAGGCGGCTGTCATGCCTGAAAAAATGGGCATTGCTCTTGCAGGCTGTGTAAACATACTTAAACAGCTCTTACTGAGATGCGACAGAAACGACAAGACGGCATACGATGCGCTCAAGTCAGATATCATCACCAATGAGGCAATGAAAGAGCTCTTTGTCTCTGATTTCTTGCCCAGTACCACTCGACAGGCGCTTGCCATTCTTATCGCCTCTTTCCTCAACCCCGCATCCGAGGTAGATAGGCGCATCACCTCTTCTTATTTGGGTTGGGCTACATTGCTATTGAACTCTACTCCAGATATTAGGAATAAGTGGTCTATTGCCACCGCTCCTTGGATTCGATTCCTAGAGGCTGATACTCTTGTGGACATCGCTGATCGAATTCTTGGCACCATCAAGAGTAGCGGTAAACTCAACCCCGAGTCGGCCTTACTTCTCAATGTCATTTTCACCGCTCTCAAGCGACATCCACCCTCGGCGACGATTCATGCTATGGCCCAACGAAGTCTTCCTATTTTGCTTCCTCTCGGATTGGTCGATTCAGTTGCAGTCCTCTTGAAGACGTCGCTGCTCCCCGGATTTGAAGTCGCTAGTGCCGATACTTCTACGCCCATCCGCGACTGTGCCTTAGCCGTTGACGCCGCCGCACCTCAGTCATTCTCAGTCCCCGAGCCGTCAGCTACAAGAATGCCCATGGATCTCAAATTATTCGTCGGAGGCATCTCGAGCGAGAAGGCTGAACTCATCACTCCCTTACTCTACCAGGCAGGTTCAGCCCGAGAAGGATTTTCCACCTGGCTGGCTCAGAACCTCAAAGCGCTTCCAGCTCTTTCTCTTCCTGTTCTTGCTGCTCCTATTGCAGCCTTCTTGGACATATCATCAGCCGAGGAGGACTATACGTCTTTTGCGGGGTGGAAGGCGTGTGAGGAGAGTCTACCTCGATTAATTTCTACATTTTTGGTAATCTCTTCTTTCGCGGGAGCGACGATCTCTGCGAGTAGTCGACTCGCTCTCACAGAATGCATTTATATGCTCGCAACTTGCAGCAAAGAAGCTCAGCCCGCAATTGCCGCTACCTTCTCTTCCATGCTCACCAATCCGGCTTCTTTCACCTCGTCTGTGTGTGAATTGATGACTCGATTTGCAAAGCTTCGGCTTTCTCATCTCGAGTCTATCATCTCTGCATATATCGATGCTGGATTTGAGTGGCTCGTTCGGCAGCTTTCTGGAAATGACGAAGACTCCCCTGCTGTGATTTCTTTCTTAGCTTCGTTCAGTAAGTCTTGAATTTCTCGAGTCTATCACATCTACACTGCTGATGTTTCCTCATTTGTCGTTTCCTTTAGTCAAACTTGTTACGCTCCAGCCCAAGGGTAACTCGCTCAAAGGCCATCTGGTCGAACCTTTCTTTACTGTAGCACTCCAGGATCGGATGAGCTCCAAAGAAGCCCTTGAACTGGTTCGAGTGTGCACTTCGAGAACTAACATGAAGGTTTGTCCCACCATCTGACTTAAAGGCTTTATATAGAGTTAAGAAACTTATTTTTTCTCTTTTTCAACCAAACAGCCTGCAATCGTAGTCCGACATCTTCAGATTCTTTTTGCAAACCGATCATTCAATTCGCTTCACCTTTCCGAAACACCCGTTGAGCTACGAATCGCAGTCATTGCTGTCATCCGAGCGCTCTTCGACATGTCGCCTGCCACTTGTTGTCAGCCAGCTCATATCGAACCTTTGATGACACTCTACCGAGGAACGATGGACCAAACAGACGAGACTATTCTCTCTATCTTCCATTTGTTCGAACGACATAGAAGGGTTTCTGTTGCTTCTTTGCTTGTCTGTTGGTCCCCTGATGGACCCCTTGCTGTAGGCTCGATCAGACGGTCACTTGACATCATCCTCGCCCTGGATCCGAACCGAGTGCTCAAGACGTGCTCTTCTTTCCCAATGAGGAGAACGTTCGACCTTCAATCTTCTGTGTTGCATGCCCATAAGAAAGTTGATCCAGAGTTGTACGACCCGCTGTACCTGTTGTCAATATTTTCTGTTGTGCTTCACCAGAGCGAGCTAGGATCCGGAAATGAGTTGACTGGATTAGAATGGGTGGAAATTCTCAGAAGCAATATATTGGGCCTGACCGTTTGTGCTCTTTCATCGAGGATGGACGACATGCGATCGTTCGCTTCGTTCTTGATCTCAAAGGCTTGCTCATACATTCATGTATGTATCCCCTCGGACTTTAGACTTACCCTTTTGCTCAAAGAAGATTACTAAATATATCTCATTGGCCATCGTATCACATAGGCTACTCCGTTTCAAGAACAAACCCAGATCCTCTACACTCTTCATATCCTTCAACACTCTTCCCGAGCTCCTGACGCTGAGAACCGAATTCCCCACCGATGCCCCCCTCTTATTGCTCTGTTCTTTGCGCATACTTTAAGATCGATAGGCAACCCCTCTTCATTCCTTTACCCGCTAACCAGCCGATTCCTCCTCCAACGGTCCTATTTGGATACGAAAGATGTCCCCTTGCTTTATGGACTACTCTACTCAGGCGACGAAGAGTGGAAGCAGGAGAGGACTTGGATTCTTAGATTTATCAGAGATGGTATGAAATCGGCTGAGGTAAGTTTCTATATTGGTTTTTTTTAATCACTGAAATAACACGCCACTCAGTATAATTCTGCGTTCTGATCAAATCCCCCTACGTTTGGTTGTTCAGGACTGGAGGATCCTTCAACGAAGACGAACGTTTTCGCTTCTTGCTTCTCTCTTCCAGTCTACTCATGACATCCCCTCTCGCCGATCGATTCTTGAAGTCTTTGCCAATATGACCCATAACCCAACCGCTTGCGTCTCTCTTATCAAACGAGAAGGTTTCCTTGCCTGGGTCAATATCCAACTTGGTTTTAAGCTTGTACACCAGGATATCTTGGCATATTATGCTACAGGTGTTGATGGTCGAACAAAAAGAAAGCCCCAAAAGGCCGAAAACTCGGATGATAACGAGGGAACCACTTTACAGATGGAGGAAGTTTGGCTGAGGTTGCTGGTAAATGTTGTTCAACGAATGGGAGAAGATGACATCGTTCGAGCAACTGCCTCCTCATCCGAAGAGGGAAAGAAAGTCTTGAAGGCATCATGGAGAGGCGAGGTTCTCATTCTGGTTTCCAAGTTGGTAGATTCATCATCTTCACCTCAAGTCCTTTTCCTAGCATCCCAAATTCTTCTTCGATTATCACTACTACCTGCGAGCCAGCCATCGAATCCTGCACTTTCCGATGCGCATAAAGAGCTTTTCCTCAAGATTCGTTCGATCGAGGCCAATCTCACCGGCCAACCTTCAACTTTCGAAAACGAGGATGAAGAAGAAGAGCTTTGGACGTCAGAAAAAATCTTGGCTCCTGGCGGTATTAAATCGGGCGAGGCCTGGTCTGCAACAGTCGAAGCCATCTGGCGTGTGGCTATGAGCTTGGGTGTCAAAACTGAACAGAACTCGGATGGTGTAGAGAGGTCCATTATGGAGAGATTGAGTGGAAGAGTCATGTGCGCTGGAGGAGAGATCGGAAGTTGGGTCCGAAGGGAATGGGTCAGGAGTAAAGTGGCTGGGCAAAGCTCAAAGTAATGATTAGATTCATGTCGTTCTCTTCTCATATCATTTAGGTGTATCATCATGATTTTGTCAAGATATATCAGTCTGTTATCATAGATTGTCTCCCTAAGCATGCGCATAAATATCATACAACAACTCCTGATGAGATCGAAATATTAACCGTCCACTCTTGATTCTGTAAGCTTATCATGGTTGGGCATCTTCTCGTAGCAAATGCATCCACACCCAGTAGGGCATTCTTTCTTGTCTTGAGTTTGTGAATGGTCCGAGGTTGGATTCAATGCAGAAGGGGGGGTGAGGAAGTAATCCCTGGCACATTGAAGGTGAAGGACATGGCCACATCGAAGGCAAGGATGAAGGATCCCTATTAAATTTCCCATAAATAACGTCAAAACTCGTTGATTTAGGAATCGCTCTAATTTGTGAGAAACTGTGACATAAGCAAGACACAAGAAGACGTACCATGAGACAAGATTCCACAGTAAGCACACGAAGTAGGCAGTTTTTGTAGCTTTTCTGGCTTGAAGCTCTTGTTTCGCCATTTGAGCAATTTGATCTCTGCATCGGGTGGAACAAACGCGAAATCTGTTGGGAGAAGGTAGAGACAGATTACACATCCACTTGCGTCAGGTTCCTAATACAGACGATAAATAGTCTAGTTCTCTCAACTCGTCACTAATAAACTCACCAAGTCCGTCCTCACGCTTCGTTGCTTCAGCACCCTCTGATTGCCCAGAGGGGCCGGCAAGAGCAGGATTTTCCAAATGAAAAGGAACCTTTAGCAGTTCTGTCCGATGATAGATCAAACCCCAGCGCAGGAGAAGATCGGCATATGCCCTTTGACAGACGACGGCAAACGATAACCAATGTGATGACAAATGCGATATTGGAGTGTGTTGGCGTGCACTGATAGAATGTGGGATATGTAAGCAAAATGGTAACGTTAGTAGACACGTTCAAAGGCTTTTTGCGAATCAACGCATGATCAGACTTGAAAAATGAAGAAACACATACAAAGATGGCTCAAAACGGATTCGCACTCCGACCTTAGATTTTCCTTTCTCCTTTGTCTTTCCTTCTTCCCCAACCCCTTTCAAACTAGGGTATGTGTTTGTCGGGACCGGATGTCTTGAATCCTCCTTGGAGAAGGCCACTTTTGGTCTAATGTTGACCCCACTTCCGTTCTGAGAATTTGCGGACTGGATCCGTGATGACACATTGCTGATGCCAGAATTGAGGAATCGGCTTGAGTTCTTCCTGCCATCCTTCTCACCGGAAGTAGATAACTGTGGGTGTTCAGGAATACTGGCTCGGTATGGAGATCTGGATGAGCTCTCTACGCTTTCTCTTCTTCCCTCTCCGGTTCCTCCAGAAGTCAATCCTGACCCGTTCATTTGAAAAGGAGATGTCCCAGATGAATTTGCTACGCTACCAGACCCATAGCTGCCAAGCATGTTGAACCCGCTATTAAGATTCAAGATTGACCAGCTAGAACCGTTAGTATCCTTGTTTGCGAGGGGCTTAAAAGAGCTCGGTCCTGTATTGGAAGAATCAGGGGTTTGACACTGTAGAGATCCTATACGTTCTCGGCCTGTAGGAGTGCCGGGTAAAAGATTCCTAGAGAGGTATCGAGCAGGTACAGGAGGGGTTGGGCGGAAAATTGTGAAGTAATCAGGTGAGAGGGACCGTGAATCGATTGGTTTGTCGACCGAATATACGTCTGTCAATGCAGAAAATCAGTTTCGATGTGTTTACTCCGATTGTATTAAAAACATGTAGTTTTGAGGATTGGGTGGCTTACCTGGCACGGGAGGGACGTATTGGCGCAAAATACATAACATGGTGGCAAGCATTTGGAAGTCTCCGTGGGCTGAAAAGTGCTTTAACCTATATGGTGATAAGAAACCGAAAAAAGATAGAGTTAGGACAGCCTTCGCGAATCAAAAAAGGACTAAGGCAACCATCTAAGACGAAAGCTCTGCTAACCAAAGCTCAACCTGATCCTGAGTCGCCTGCATACCGACAAGATCCTCTCGTTGAAGATCATCCTTAGCGAGTTGAACCCATTTGGCCCCATTCACTTGACTGTATCTCTTCTTGTATTCAGCAAAAGGAGTGAGCAATTCTTCTAGCACCTTCCAGGCAACTTCGTGATCTCTTCTTCCTTGAGAGCGCGCGATTGTTTTGTTCTTTTGACAAAGAATATGCGCAGGACGCTTGGACAACCAATACTTTTCGGCTAGCTTTCTCGACGAGATCGTCAAAGAAGATACGTCGTGTATCTGGATGGAGAAAAGCTTGCGAGTCCGAGAGTGAGATCGGGAGGAGGGCTGCAATGGAAGCTCTCGGATTTGAAGGCGGTTCTGTGGAGAAATGTAAAAAAGGAAAATCAGATTTTTGTTCGACCAGTCATGTTTGCGATCATAAATTCTGAATGATTATTGAACTAGACTGAGAAAGAATGATGATAGGTTTACATTTCGAGGGCGAGACGAAGGCAAGCTATCCAGCATCATAGGCGCCGCCTTTCGTCCGTCTTCCGAGTTGATCGTCATCGACAACCGCAGCATGGCCTCGCTCAAATGGGATAGGGGCCGGTCAATACCAGCTCCTGATGCAGATGTTGCTCGAGTTGAATGCGAATTTTTCGATTGAGAAGGAGATTTAGAACTGATCCTGCTTTGATTTGACAATCGACTTCGAAGCGTTGGACTAGCTCCAAAGAATGTAACCAGTTCTCCTGTAAATTATGGAACGATAAGATTAGCCAAAATCTGACAAACTGTACGACGAGAGACATACCGTTAGGCCCAAACGTCGCACCACAAGGCCTTTGCAGATCCTGTTTGGAAAGAGATGTCAAAATTGCTACAGAATCGTCGTCTTCGTCCGATGAATCCGAGCTCTCCTCGCCCAGTTGTATTTCCAGTCTCTTGTCCCTCCCCCTTCCTCTATTTTCATCTTCCAAGTCGTACCCGAGCAAGAAACTCATAACCTTATACATGCAATTTCCAGACGATGTCTCGCATATTGATTTGACTCGACCTTTGAGTCGGGCTTTGTCTTTTGCGGGTATCGTTTCTTTCATCTCGAACACGTCGATGATAGGCCTTGAAGAAGATTTAGGATAATTAGTGGGAAAGGTGAACCCGATTCGGATGAAGGTAGGGGTTGGGATCTTGGCTAATGTCGGTGCACCCCAAGGACCTTGTAGAGACATGACTAGCTTTCGCCCAGCCAAGTCAAAAGTTTCTACCTTGATCTCTCTCTTGTATATAGGAATGACTTCTTTAAGCCTGAGGAAAAAATTGAAAGAGATTGTATAACGTACGACGATCAGCACGTCGGCGATAACACTCATGGTCAATTCATCACTCACTCTGTCTCAAGTCTGACCATGACTTCATCATCGTCAGACTGATAAGGACTGTCTTCTTCAATGAGTCCTGAGCCTCGCGATCTATTATGGATCCCTCTAGATTTTGATCGACTTCCTGATCTTGATTTCCCAAGGGAAGAAGATCGGGAAGAATTTTTACGACGCTCGCCAGATGTTCTCAGAGATTTACTTTGAAAATACTATATGGTTGATATGATCACACATGGAGCCAAAGGTTGTTGGTGGAGTGTCTTATTTCGTGTTTTATCTTCTGATGACCAATAGCTAGAGCTTACCTCGATGTTGCTATTGAGAAGAAGAAAAAAGTGGATGAGCATATATCGATAAACAAAACAGAGAAGAGGATAGCATACTTGTTCCAGTTCATTGCAGCACTAGCCCCATTCGGTTCTTGAATTGGTCCCCTGAAAGTTGTTCCCCTAGTCATCGGCACTACCGTTCTCATTGTCGGTCCTGAACTACTCAAGTTCTCCGCCCTACTTCTTTTCTTCTGAAGTCTGTTCGATTTCTCTTTCTGTTCAATTTCTAAGCCCTCCGGCATACTCTTAGCTTCATGCTCATCAACTCCATTCATTTCGACTTTGATTTGACTGCCTCCTTCTTCGCTCGGATCTGTCTCGTCTGCATCGACCGAGTGGTCCATCGGATTTCTTAGTCCGGAGTTGACATGATGTAGCCTAGGCCTCTGTAGCTGATGTCTCTTCTGGAGCTGATGATGCTGAGACTGATGATTGTTTCCGGTTCGAAGGGTATTGATGATGTTCATTCCTCGAAGAGGAGCGGAGACATGAGGTACTGGGCGAAGGTTGAAGGAAGATCCATCGGCTGACGGAGCCCCGGAGGAGGACGTCAAGAGGGGGCTGAAGAATGATTCTATAGGCGTCGAAGGAGGAGTCAAGATGAGGTCCGGTTCCTCAATGTATGATTTGGAAGGAGCGCCGCGACGAGTCATGATCACTTTTATTGGTGAATGAGGTTTGTGACCAGCATCCTAGAGAAGAAGCATGGGTATCAGCAGAGCTAGCTAACACATTAGATGATGTTCAAAAGAAATATATGAAGGAAGACACACTAGCAAAACACTCTCGGATATAGGCCAGAACCGAAGCTGGTGATCTGTACCCCAGGTGATCAGTTGGAAAGACCGATCGTCGTCGTCATTGTTCTCGCCTCCTCGAATCCTCCATACAAACTCTTTAACTTTGTCTGTTGTGATGAACACCACAAAAAAACCCGTTAAGAATATAGGGCAAAAGCGAGAGCGAATGACGGAGACAATCTAACGAACCTGTGTGTCCTTCAAACCGGGCGATCACTTTCTCTTTCTCCTGACCTTCAAGCGTCTGATCCAATAATCTTCTCATCTCCAGGCTCGTCTCTCCCGCCTGAGGCAAACTCAAGATTCCTCTTCCGAATGGCAAAAATCTAGCTCTGAATACTGGTGCATTCGTCCGGATGTTTCGGTCTGGTTCAACGAGATCAGTCTTGATGTCATTGGAATGGGGAGATAGCCAAGAAGTGCCGGACATTAAAGGTGTTGGTGCATGAATAGGTGGTTCGGATTTGTCTGTGCCGGGTGTAATGGCAGATTCATTTAAGGAGTGTATGTTCCACACTTTGACCGTTTTGTCTGATGAATATAAGAAAATAGATTCAGTGGCTATCCATGTGGCCGCAAAGGCATACAAAGGGCAGACCTAAACAGAATGAATTTTGTAAGAGACTGACCTAAGGAGCAAGTGACCATCTCATGCCCATTCTCTCTCGACCAATCGATTCCGTAGATCTTCGATGAATGCGCGTATAGTCTAGTTACAGGGATAGATCCCATCTGAAGAGGCGAAATGATAGTCCGACGATCAGTCGACAAACAGAAGTCTGTTTATTTGATTTATGCAAACTAATAAGAGGACATACTCTCTGATCCCAGATAAGGACCTTGTTGTCATGGCTACTGGCAAAGATATGCTCTTTCTTTCTGTTCCATCGGACCTAGAAGAAACATAAGTGACGTGATCAGTACAACGTCAAAGGTCACAGTTCACTAGAAGAACATGCCTGTGTTGCGACAGCTGTTCATTCAATCCGTAACGAATGGAGCATAGTTCAGTGATTTAGTCGTTCTCTCGTTTCAGTAAGGATAGAAAACCGAGACTCACATCCCCAACCCCAGGCGCTGACTCTCCCAGAATCTCTCCTCATTGAGGTTCTGATGTCCCAAGTCTTGACCCAACCATCAATACCAGCCGTCGCGACCACTTGGGGGTGAAAAACAGCCCAATTCACATCCGACACTGCTCTCGTATGTGCTTCTACCTCTCTCTCGATACCCTTCTCACTCGGTAGACCCAGGTTCCAGACTAATAGTTTCTGAGCGGATGTCGAGACGATAGAATGAGTCATGCTAGAATGTGGAGACCTACAGACCACGACCACGGGCCGAATGAATTTAAGAGAGGAACATATCCCTAATCAGAGTGAACGAGTGCCCTAATTTGATCCAAATAAGCAGAACGCACCATTGAACATCGGCTGGAACGCGAAGGCCTCCTTGAGGGAGGAATCGGGGGACCCTAGCGGTTGCTTCCAAGTCGATGATATACAACCCCTGCCTGGCGGCCAACACGACGCTACGAACCGACCAACCGAGAACAACCGCATAAAGAACATTTTTGTTAGTTCTGGTTCTCAACAACAGAGAAACGTATAGACAATCGATATCATCATAGACAATATTAGACATACTCTCGATGAGCCGGAGAGATTGACATCGACCCGACCGGAGCTTTGACAGTGATAGCCAACTGTTGGTTGAACGTATCATTTGGATCCCTCCAGATTTTTGAGGAGTCTCTCCTATCGTAGTTCGGGCGTTTCGGTCTGATTGCATTGCTAAATGGAAAAGGAGAGTGGAGAGGAGTAGGAGAAGGAGGAAACTCGGATGAAGGAATAACTGGAGAAAGAGCCTGGACTTGGTACGGCTCATCCGGTGAGGATGGTAATGGAATCTGACAGGGGCTGATCTGCAGCCGACGGATCTGAAATGCCTCTGGTTCGCTCATGTTTCTTTAAACAGTAGGCCAAGGCCTATTGGATTGAAAGGGAAGTTGATCACTGTGTTCCCACCAGTAAGATGACTGAATCCGATGGTGGTGAAGGCACGTTCTGCTGATGAAATTCTCGGTCAAATGCGAGGACTGAATGTTCAAACATTGAACCATATTCAATAAGTTTTCTAACCAAAACCATAAAGAGACACAAAGAGACACTTACGCGTGATGTATAGGAGATCTAAGAGGCAAGAACAAATGCGAGAGCAACAAAAGAAGAAGACGGAATGCTAGAGGGGTGATGGATGGAAGAAGTAAAAGGAAACTACATCGTCTTCGACATAAAACCATCACTATCGTCATGCAATCCACTTTGTACCCGTCGGAAAAACCTCCTACAAATTCTCTCGAGGACTTTCCTTTCAGACTCGATCACTGGAAAGCAGTCGATGACCGGGTCCGAGGTGGATCATCGCAGTCCTACATCACCGGTATTGATTCAGGTGTTAGATTCTATGGAACCCTGGGTTCGTCTTTAGTCTTCTCTTTCTTCATTTCTTCTCTTCATACAACTTCTCATCCCAACTAAGGATTGCCAAACAGATATCACCACTCTAGGTGGAGCGGGCTTTGCTTCACAAACATATATCTTTCCCTCCTCCGCTTCATTAAGTCTTCCTGTCGAGACCTACTCTGGTCTCTCATTTTTCCCTTCTCCGCCTCCTTCCATCCCGCAGGCTTCACCCTCCTCGGAGGAGAGACCTAAGACGCTTACGCTCGTACTGAAAACCCAAGAAGCCACACAACGACCTGATGGTCGTCTATTCTCCGCCGTATCCTATGAAGCTCAGGTTGACTACTCTCTCTCCGATTCCTTGTCTCGCCCTTCCTCCGAAAAGGAACAGATGGCTAAACCAGTATTCATTCCTTTCGAGTCATTCAAACCAAGCTATAGAGGTCGAACACCATCAGACGCTAAACCCCTAGACCCAAGCTCAATCTCTTCAATCAGTCTGATGTGCAGATCCGATTTTGGAAAACAGCAGGGTTCATTCGATTTCAGAGTTCATAACCTCCGAGCTGTTCGTCGGGAAGTGAGCTTCATTGATGGAGATAGAATGGAGGTAGAGAGAAGAGGGTTAAAAGGTAGGGTTTGGAACTGGGTTGATTGGTTTGTGAGATGGTTCTCGTCTTTCTTCCAGAAGGACAGACGGGATCTTGGTTGGTCGAAACTCTAGGCGCTTTCTGTCTTTCACAAAGAGAAACGAGACACCAATTGATGTGGTACATGCTATATGTATATATACGTATATATGTGGATATGGTTATGGATATGGGGCAAATACGTGAAAGAGAGATCGAATGAATAGTTTTATGATACAGCATAGGGAGAATAGCAAGACAGAGTGCGCAGAACGAGGATTCAGGCGATTCCTCGAGAAGAATAAAGAATATAGGAATGGGCAAAAGAGAGCAAAGAGACCACAGATGATCCGAATTTAAATGTAACACCATAGAACGCAAAGAATACCAAAGAATTTAATCGACCAGAGTCAACTCTTTTGTCCTATTCCTAGCGTACACGTCCTGTTTTCACCAAAGGCATGCGCAGAAAGATGGTTCGAATAAACTGTTTGTCGTCACGCTGGGAGGATTTGAAGTGATGAAAACGTACCTTGTATGTATCCCAAATCCGTAAAAGCTCCTCAATGTACCTACCCTGTGTCTCCTGCAGTTGTTCTGACGTCGGGTTATCACACTGGACGACTCGGATTGGCCGTCCGGCCTGGCATGAATAAAAACAAACGACAATTATGAGACAAGACAACCCTTGAATGAGGACACGCGATAGAAAAAGTGATGCAAACGTACTACAGAAACAATCGGCTGCCTATAAGGCATCAGCCCGACCGTATCTATATGTTTCATAAGAATGAGCAGTCAGTACGATTGTCCAGAAAGATCATCTGCCATCATTCTTGGAAGAATCTAAACAGACAATTGAACAACCTGGTTTATTTTATTATAAGAATAAAATCAGAAATTGCGAGACCAGATAAGGCGTTGAGTAAGCGTGTAGAAAGAAAGTGCCATGATGAAGTTTGGTCAACGAACCCTCTTCCGTGAAACAAAGGCAGAGTGAATCCAAAGATGTTTTGGAATCTTTTCTGTAGCTTGTAAATTTGCGTCCCCCGTTCGTTTGCCCTACGTCAAGTCAAACAGTTAGCGCTGCACCATCAACTGATTAGGGAGCAAACCCAAGGCTAGAGTTCAGAAATCCTCATGAGACATACAGCTGGTCGTATATGTCATTTTCGCCGAACGAAAACACTGGTACCAAATCCACTCTGTAGGATACCCAAACGACACGACGGAAGAGCAAGATGCGTCAGATTGTTATGTACATACGCGCACTAGGTCTGGATTTAAAGCATGTAGAACGAAATGATGAAGACGCGACGAACCCTTCGTTAATGGCAATTTTAATAAAACCCATCCGACTCTTGAGCGTCAAGTCGGCTGTTCCCGGATGGGCCCGGAGCGATTCGGTAGCACCTCCGACAACAATCACGATAGCTGTGCCTGGAGATCCTCTACGAAGGATGGAAGAGCAAGATCGTTTTGATACTTAAGCAGTAGGAGTAATGCGCATCAGTGTTGACATCAGCTTGCTGCGTTAATAACAGAAGGTGGGAAAAGGTGAGAGATCCATACCGGAGCACATTCCCAAAAGTAGAAGTAGATCTCGGTACACTAAAAGAAGCATCGTATCAATTCAGATTTAATCATCACACCAATTTTATTCCATGTAGACCAGAAAATGTGTTTCGGATATATAGATAACATACGTGGTATTTTGAAATCTATGACGATGACAACAACAAGATTAGGCGCTTGGCTTGACGTTATATAAATGAAAAAGAGAGCGAACGTACTAGGAGCAAGGGTCAAAAGATGAGGTTCGATCCCAGGAAATATCTTCGAGAAATTAGTGCCTAAAAGAAACGGCGTTGAAGAAGGAGCAGAGACAAGTATCAATACAAACCACACACGCTTTCAAAGGTCGATATCAGCAAGCTCTTACCCTCTGTCGCAAAGCTACAATATTGGTTTGAAGCAGAAGGTTCTGTTGAGAACAATAATTGTATAAGCGTAAGAAGTAAGATTTTACAAACTTGGCAAAAGCTCCCATTCCGATGACACCTAGGTCAATTCGATCCCATCAGCCAAGATATGTTTCAGCCATCAGAACGCGAGATGAGTTAATTTGATCGCAGGAATGATGACAAACCATGTGGGTGATACCCAAAGATATATTTCCTATCTGGGGGCAGGGAAGCCTCCTGGAGAGTGCTCAGGTGCGTCGCAAAACAATGAGTCAACTATTGTATATCTTATGAGAGTGACGAGAGAAGCCCAACCTGAACTAGAGAGACAGGGTAGTAATTGGCAAAGTGTCTATTCGGACAAGATAAAAGTAAGATGGATAATCAAAAGACGCTAATTATAATTACTCATACAAGCAAAATTAATCCAGAACTCACTTCCAGATGCTCATCTTTCTTAGCCATCGTTTGGGTCTGCCGCCGAGTACGGGCGCGCGGTCGATGTAAAAGACCCAGATAAGATAAGGGATCAAGAGAGGCCACAGTCTTGGAATAGAGCTGAGTGATCAGATGATCGGCATAAGCAATCATTGTCTCTTGAGTCTTGAAAATGAAATAAGAAACCATCCTACGAACCACATCCAGAGGAAGATAGAAGTGCATAATCTAATGAAAGAAACGAGGGAGATGAGATTGTTCAGTCCCGAGTCTCTTTCACACTTGAGTAGTGGTACTTACGGGAGGAGAGTTGACCAGAGAGCCACTAATTTGAAGACGATCGTTGTAGAAGAGTCGGGTTTTTTTTTTTTTTCTGTCAGAGGACTTAAGATCTTCATGCTGAGGGAAACAAAGAGAAAGGTTACTGACCAGCGCCGGTTTGTAAACGACCTATTCAGCATTCAATGAAAAATTCCAAATGGCTATAGATCAGTATCGAGCGAAAACGTCTTTGAACAGGGTACAAATTCAGATAAGAAAATCAAACGAACGGTTTCTTGGCACTATGGTAGGAGCAAGAAGTTGGGCCATTTAGGTTGCGCACGAAGGAAGTGTGGGTGTGGACGTAAGGAGAGAATTAACATCGCTAGACGCATGAGGGAAAAGAGGCGAGTGGACGGGTGCAGTACATACCTTTGAGAGGCGCAAACCTGTATTCCAGAAAGAAGCAGCATATGACATAGTACAGCAGTAGCAAACGATTTCGGACGAGACGGTTGTCAGCGCTCAAAATTCCATATAGGGTTCCTTGTTTTTAAGAACAAACAATGAACCGTGTACATCGGAAGGACATCGCTATCCGTCCGTTCGTATCGAGGCAAGAGAATGCTAGGAAGAGAATGCACGTCTAGGAATTACAAGAGAACAAACGCACTTGATCTCGATTCCTTTTGGAAGATCTTTTCTTCTCTTCTCAACTTGGGTCTTGAGACCAGTGGAGATTGAGTTGATTCCTGTCGAGATATTGTCCCTGAGTCCGCTGATGGAGGATGATCCAAACTCGACCAGGGATGATTTTGACCTTGTTGTACGAAGGCTCAGTCCTTCCTTTGGAAGAACAGTCGAATGATCAACCGAAGAATGATCTGTTTTTTTATCCATCTGGATGAGAAAGATGTATAAGGGAGATGTATGGAGATGAAGAGGGAGATTGTTAAGAGGAAGGCTCTTAACCAAGGTTCAGAGTTGGGTGGTAAAACACTGGAAGGTCGTCATCTGGGGTATTTGAATATTCTATTTAAGTATCCACCGTGTTATTTAAGTGTCATTTCTAGACCTCACCTTCACTCTGTTGTCTCTGAACGTACATCTGCACATATACACTATATTCAATACCATGACGGACGTGGCAACAGTTGATATTGCGTGTAGAGGAGCTAGAGAGTGAGTTATTGGATTGAATAATTCAAGATTTATTCCTCGCCATTTGATTAGCTTGATGCTCAGTTCTAATCATTCTTCTTGTATCCTAAAAACCATCCAGCTTTGTTCGCACGTACTTTATATCGCTTGACTCGGAAGCTCGTTCTCAGGTTAGACCATCTATCTTCTTCTCATACGTGTCCTCGTATCACTCTCACGTTCTGAACTATTTAGTTTCTTAACCTGCACCACATCTAGCTCCTTCCGAGGTTACACCGACCAAGTTCAATAACCACATGGAACGGCACACCGCTCGCGCCTGAACTGCTTGCCGACTTTTTTGGAAAACTTCCAGAGTCGAGACATGATATTCAATGTATCGACGTTCACCCTGTTTTGGGAACTAGTATGTCATATTTTTCTTGTACTCTTGTGTATTTGCTTATAGTGGATCCGTTCCAGACTAACTTCTTTCTTCTGGTCTCTTGAATTGTGACGCTTTGTAGCTCCCGCCCCACTCCAAGTGACCACTACCGGTTCGGTCCTCTACTTTTCTCCCTCCACGCCTACACCCAATGCTTCTTCCTCGTCAGCAGCGACAAGGAACCTGCCACCTCAGAATGTGACAGAGTATAAGAAACCAAAAACGCCGGACGATATGGAGAGGTTACCAAGGACATTTCACGCTAGTTTCTTGCTATTGCCTGATATTAGCGTTGAAGGTGCAGGGCTTAAAGTGGGTTTCACTTTCTTCCTCTCTTCCCTGACTTGCATGTGACCTAGACACAGTGCTACTGTTTGTAAACCATAATATTGACCTATCTGCTCTTGACGAAAATTGATAGTATTATATCGGATCGGCCATATACCGCTTTGTCGGTTAATCTGGAATGGCCCAAGATCAAAATAGAAATGAAAGTAGGAACTGAAATAGAAAAGGAATCAAGAGTCTTGATATTTTATTTAAGAAAACCTAACTTGATCAAGTCAAATGATTATTAAGGAAGACAGAGAAAGAGGGTTGCGCAGAGTGATTCGGTTGACGCTCGTTTGGGTTCAAGAGAAAGAGGATACATAAAACCGAATGACAGCCCTATTCTAAAACCCCACCTCACTTTCTCCTTCCTGACTTTTCCTTTCGCTTTTTCTTTTCTTCTAAAAACTCCTCCAGCACTCCTTTGACATTTAACATATTCTCCAGCTCGTCCTTGATACCATCCAACGCAACTTTACCTCCGAAGGCTTCTCTTGCTAATCCAACAAGTCTCATCAATGCCGCTGGTTTCTTTCTACTCTTAATGACTTCGACTATGTCTGGATGGGAAGAGATCAGAGTGCTCAGAGTCGAGCGAATAGAGGCAGATGAGAGAACGGGCGAAATGAGATCGTGCGTTTGAATGAGGGCGGAGACCCGGGATGGAGAGGGGGAAGATTGGACGAGGTGATGCAAAAGAGTCTTTGCAGAGGGAGCTATAGGAATCCTCAAAAAAGAGGCAGCATTATTGATAAGACACTGAAGAAAAATATGAAAAATGATCTAGACGAACCAGAGAGTTTTTTTTCACTTAACAAGTCAACCAATTCCCCCATCTCTTCTACACTTACTATTACATTCAGACTAGACTCCAGATCTGAACTGGATGACCATTCTTTTCCTTGGGATCTCATCTCGCCAAGCAACTCGTTGATAATCCAATTCAGACACATTTTCGGATCTCTCCCTTTTCCTTCCTCATTCTCACTACTCTCCCTTGACTTCGCATCGGATTCTGTACGTGAACCCTTCCTGACAAGGTCTTCGAAGTATTTGACACCAGAGTATGATTCTGAATCTAGACCGAGGAGAGTTTCTAGATCCGAGAACGGCACAGTTGGATACTCCGCTCGGAGTTTTTCGAGTAATTGGAGAGGAAGCATAGGAAGGGTCTCTCGTAGAGATTGGATATATGCCTGTTTTTATTTTATTTTAATGTATCAGTGCGGCAAGAATAATGAAGTCAGTGACGAGAAAGGCGCATACGCACAGAATCGATATGAAGAACAGGCAGGTTTCCATCTGGCATGTATCTATAGTCCTTCAACGATTCCTTTCCTCTCAACGCTACCGTCCCCTCGGTACTTTCGTCCCAGCCCCTCGTTTCCTGGACGACTCTCTTCCCCGACTCTAACAATGCTTGGTGTCTTTTGATTTCCGATTCTACAGCAAGAGTTAATTTCTGGACCGAGGCGAGATTTTTGATCTCAACCCTAGTTCCCGGGGGTTCGCCAATTTTATTGATCGAGACATTGCAGTCTACTCTGAAAGAACCCTGTTTTATTTGAATATGGGCGTAAGTTTCAAACGAATATCTCGGAAACCATCAATGTAGATGGCATAGGTTGACGCACCTTTTCCATATCAGCATCGCTGGCTCCAATCCTTCTCAGCACACCTCTGATCGTCTTGACGAACGCCCCGACCTCTTCAGCCGATCTTAGGTCAGGCTCCGTAACAATTTCCATTAAGCCAACGCCCGCTCTATTGAAATCGACAAGTGATTGCTTGCTGTTCGTAGGAGATCCTAGAGTCTTTGCTGTATCTTGTTCAAGTTGAATCTGCTGAATACGAATCTCTCTAGGTGGTTTTGTCGGGATTGTTAACGACCCGCATAGCGCAAGGGGGTCTGGTTCCGTCATGTGTTCGAATGAAACTATTTTAGCATCAAGGAATCAGCTAGGGCTTTCAGTCCGGGAGCGAGAGACGAACGGTAATGTTGGGTGATTTGATAGCCTAACGGTTGGTCATGGTAGTGATAATGTTTCCTATCAAACGTTGACCTAGGAGGCTAGGTGAGTAGCGGTAAATCAGCCGTTACTCATAGTTCAGGTCGATACACGAAGGATCTATTCTTCAGTTACATTGATATCAATGGCTTACAATGGTACATCCTAGAGCAAGAGCTGTCTGAAGCGCAAGCTTTATCGGTCCAGGCGAAAGTGCCTGTGGTTCCCATAAATGTGTCGGATAGAAGGGTTTAAGCTTTATGATTGGAGGCGCATCTTTTCTTTGAGTATACCCTAGGAAAACAATGTTCAATCACACCTACTGGTAAGGTTCCTGGGTACCCAAGGTCAAACACGGAGACATTTGTGTTTGGGCTTGAGTCCCACACAGTCCTTGAGGCTGAAATATAGGAGAGAGAAGTGATTAAAAGAATTGAGCGAGCGCTTGACAAACGAGAAGCTCGTCGAACAATAAAACTCACCACTAAACAGCTTTGTGGGTGACCTGAACTGAATATGAAGCTCCAGACCTATTACTGTCTCCCAACCGATTGGCCTCATTGCCAGCTATATGAACAAGCAAAGCAAGGGTTGAGCAATAATGGTCAGTGTTGGTGGATGATAAGTTTCTGGAAGAGTGAGTACGGCAAAGACCGATGGAATTTAGATGGACTATTCAAATATTTACATAAGGTGTATCCGTTCTACCTAACATGCTTCGTACGCGTCTCCTTGATGTGTTCTCTTGTCCGTTCATCACCATCATCACTGCCAATCGCCTTTAGTTCTTTTCATCTTTAATGTCTATCCTGAACCCGTTCAAACGGAAACATATGCTTCCATCGGACGAGCTGCCTTCTTATAATACATCACAAAATTCTTCTTACAAGAGACGACAGTTGGCCGCTCATTTACCTTCAAACGGTCACGTCTCTCTTTCTACAACTTTCCTGGATTCAACTGGTAAGTCAACTTCTGGTTTGTCTTTCACATCGTGCTTCTATCAGCCGAAAGAGGAATGAACTAGCAGTGCTCATTCATATCCCGCCTTTCTTTTTCTTATGTCTTCCTCTGCCTGCAATATCATACTCAACCCCTCACTCGGGGCAAGACGTTCTCCCAGGCCCGTCCACGTTAGAGTCCTTGTCCTCCCACCTCTCTGTCCGAGGTCCTTCCTCTCCTACGGCGCTCTATCGGTACAACAAGGAACCCAGACACCAGGCTACCTGGTCTCAGTCATTCTCTTCCATCTGGGACAAACTTTCAGAGATCATCCAACCCTCGTCCTCTGCTGTGAACCCTCCACCTAAACCTCCATCACGTTCTACAGTGGAAAGAACACCATTGTCTCACTCGTTGTTCTATCCCCCATCTGCGTCGTCATCTTCATCGATGACAACAAAGATACCAACATCCCACCTGAAAAGCACGTCTAGTTCCTCTGTATCATCCACACCACCGACATCAGCCACATCTGTCTCCTTTCCCTTCTCAAGTCGGCCTTTCTATCCTAGTTCACTTCATGACGACATTCCACCGACACCTCCCCGATCCCGTCCATGGCTAGGAGACGCTCAACCCAAGTCTCTCAACTCGAGATCCGGATCGGATCTCATCGCTTCTGGAATTTCTACGCCGACAAAGAGGACTGTCCTTAGCGGTGGTCTGACCAAGTCGAACAAAAAGAAACCCTTCGGGTCGGCAGGAAGGAAGTTGGACGCGGGTAGACAGCTCTATGGCGATTTGGCACGTCTAGACGGAACGCCTGGTGGGGGAGCCTCAGGTGGAGGAAGGAAGGCAGAACTGGTCAGGGCATTGGTCCGGAGCGTGTTGGCAAGAGACGAAGCTGACGGTGAGTTCTTCATTGTGTTATCTCTCGACAAGTCTAATCTAGAAAATGGCTCTGAAAGGAAAGCTCATGTTTTGGATGATTGAAAGATAAAGGCGACTATAACCCTGTGGACGACGCGTCGCTAGAAGCTCTGAAAAACCTGGTAGCCGGTTAGTCGAACCTTTTATCTTTCTCTTCGGTCTCCTATCCTTGTTCAAGTCTCTCTGGCTGACTATACAACGCGTCGTTTTGTTTGTTCTATAGAAAACAGCATGAGGCGAGCCCTGGGAGAGACGTCAAACAAGGATAGATTCATCTCTGGTGGAATAAAGGAGCAGATCAGACGAACCGATGTGGGTCCATCTTTTCTTCTCCTTTGCATCTGCGAGAAATACAGGGACGTGCTTTCTGAAGCTTGTTGGTTTGAATCTTCTTGCTCGATGACGATGGAAAGCCTTCGAACCAGTCGACATATCTTAACTTTTTGGAGAGACTAAGGCTTAATGAAGCTCGGTCTGCTGCTTCGTATGTCCTTTTCGAACCGCCCGCACAAGCTGAGCGTTTTCCCATCCTAATTCTAAATCTACATTCGTTGATATCATTCGATATACGCGCGCGGGTGTTGAAAATTTGAAGAAGGACGGCCGATCCAGCTCCGTTTTTGCCATCGTTTGAAGATTTAAAAGTCGAGGATGAAGACTCGGACGCAAAGATCAAGGCTCGACTTGAGCGAGCTGATGCTGCCAAACGAGTTTGTCCTTGCCACTCTTTTTTTCTTGAGATTCCTTTGTTGGATCCTACTCATCGTTATGTCTCCTTTTGAAACTGGACGGAATTTATACAAATCTTGAAAACCTGTAGATCCAACTCCCTAAAGAACTCACCCCCTCTCAAACGCTTGAGCTCGAGAATCTTCTTGACAACAAGACTCACACGTCGAGATGTGGTCCTGAACAAGTCAGATACGACGACCTATTGAGGTTGAAACCTCAGTGTTGGCTAAACGATGAGATCATTAATTTCTACGGGAGGTTAATTGTGGAGGCAGCCGATGCAAGAAGGGAGATCGCACAGAAATCGAACACGAATGGGAAAGGAAAGGGAGGAAAGGATGGTTGGGAGGGCTACGACGTTCATTATTTCAATACCTTCTTCTTTGCAAAACTTGAAGAGGTGGGGTATGTGAAAGCTAGACTCGCCCGATGGACCAAGAAGGTCTGTCTCATCTCTGTGTTCTTCTCTGTCGTTCTCTTGCCCTCTCATTCTCAACTGATTAGTTCTGGCTCGCAACAGACCAACATTTTTGAAAAGGACATGATCCTCGTACCGATAAATATCGGAAACTCTCATTGGACATGCGCGGTAATCAATCTGAGGCACAAGCGAATAGAGGCTTATGACTCGATGGGCGAAGGTATCGCTCGACGGATCTTTCGGGTTCGTGCTATCATCAATCTATTCTTTTTTATTTTGTTGTCTTTTGAATCTTTGTTCTGGGATTTTCTTTCACCTGGGATATAGATCAAGCCCTTACTGATTTTTATTCTTGTTAAATATATCTATATATATTTGCTTTCAGCTGTTGAGAGACTACCTTCAGCAGGAATCGATGGAGAAGAAGAAGGTTGACTTTGACTTTACCGGTTGGATCGATTACACAAGCTACGATGTGCGCCTTCTCTTTTCGTTTTCACTGTTTCTCCCGTTTCACTACCTTACGCTGACCTCTTTGTCGCCCTGTGACGTTTGCTTCTTTGTTGAAACTCGAAAAAAAAACGGACCGGATTGAAACGAAACAAAACGAAAGACCACACCACAACAAAGAAATGGGTATGACTGTGGAGTGTTTGCTTGTCAGATCATGGAATCTTGTTCGAGAGGTTTAGGACATGGCGTTTGGGAGTTTTCTCAAAAGAGTCCGTCTTTGTCTTTTTTTTCTTCTTCTTTCTTTTCCCCTTCTCAAGAAAAAACTGGAACTGATCGTTTCGGAGCTAAATTTCTCTCTCTCTTTCTTCTTTGGATCGGTCGGAAACAGATGCACCATATTTACGACGAAGGATGATGCTCGAGATCGGCAGGTTCGTCCTCTCTTCATCCCCATTCCCATAAATTTTCCCCCACCTTGTCTTTCTTCATGTATTTGATTCTTTCTTTGTTACTAATTCTGACTTGATCCGTCGGTTCGGGAACGCGCGGGATTTTTCGGAAACGTGACTACAGAGCGAAACTATTTAATAACCCGACGAGCGAACCTTGATCGATCCTTCATATTAAACCTCTCCTTCTTTCTTTCCTTTTTTTTCCTTTCGTTCTTTCTCTTGTCGTTTCCTTTTGTTTTCTCTCATACATCAACGGCAAAATTAAGATTAAACTGAGATCCTAGAGTAGAAAAGTAAGAAGAAGAAGAAGAAGGAGGAGGAGGAGGAGGGTTTTCGAGAGTGTATGATAAGATAAGATAGGATATGAGTATTAAAGAAAGAAGAAAGAGGGAAAGAGAAAATTCAAGCATGTCCGGATCAGAAGGTGTTGGCCGGATGGAAAGGAGGACGGCCTTGAGAGAGAGACATCAGGTTAGGTCAGATGATGAAGAAACGTTGGGGGTTCCTCTTTTTTTAGAATAAAAATAAAAATAGAAATCAAGAGACGAGTCGGAAATAGAGACAGATAAGGAAATAGGAAATGGGAAACAAGAAAGTAGGTTATAGGAAGAAGGAGAAGAAAGAGAGAAAGAAGTCCAGTACGCTGAGTAAGAAAAGTATAAGGGTTGTCTCTTCCGAGAAATTACGACACACAAGCACACATTCACTTACTCGCTCGCAAATGCCGCTGCAGAGACACACATACATACATAGATACATTACACAAAGAAAAGGAAGAAAGCGAAAGAGAAGAGAAGAAAGAAAAGAAAAAGAAAAAGAAGATGAAACTCGAGAGCTATGCACCGTCAAGAACGTCAGACACCGGGTTGATCCCCCAGATCGGTCCACCCGCCCCGGCCGGGCCAAAGGTCTGCCCACGTTTTCGCTGAATCTGGATGGGCATTGCCCCGTTGCCTAGGTCTTTTGATCGATTGATCCCGGCAGCCTCGTACGATTCGCCCTGGCCACCACCGCCGAGATCTTTTCCGACGCCAGCGGTGGCACCCTTGCCGGGCCGTTCAAGTTCGAGTTCGACAGCTCTCAACGTCCGACTCGTCCGGCCGAGGAGATTTTCGAGTGAGTCTAGACCTTGTCGGAGTTCATCCCTGAATGATTCGAGCTCCTGCCTAGTAAGATCGGGATGAAGGTGATGTCTAGATAGATCGGCCGGACCTCTGTCAAAGCCTATTGTAGATGAAGATCCGGGGGCGTTAGAGTTGTTGTTGGTGTAATGGCCAGAGTTGAACGAGCGATAACCTTCAGAAGGAGAAGGAAG